>JAHIAM010002372.1:0-79927 GCA_021605205.1 Aegilops longissima | reverse complement strand
TCTTGTTCATCGGAGGGTCCGCGCATCGCAAAACGGAGGACACGGACTTCTGTTGGACCTCCTACGGTCGAAACGGGGTCCTGTTGACCGGCAGGGGTGTGGCGTACCGCAAAATGGAGTAAACGGACTTGTGTTGGAGCGCTACAATCGAAACGGGGGTCCTGTTCATCGGAAGGGGTGTGGCGTACCGCAAAACGGGACTCCACGGATACCGCTCATCTCCACCGTCGACCTCCTCCACCTCCACGCGCATCGCTCATCCATGGGCTCCTATTCATCCAGCCTCCACCGTGCGCGCCTCCACCGCTATTGTTCAACCAGCCCTTCCACGGGGTCCTGCTCAACCACCCATCCACGGGCTACTATTCATCCAGCCCTCCACCGACCATCGCTCAACCAGCCCTCCACCGCCATCGCTCAACCAGCCTCCACGGGTCCTGCTCATCCACCGCTCGATCGATCGTGGTACTATTCATCTAGCGGCAACGGCCTCTACTACCACGAAGTTCTGCTCATCCAACCCCCATCGAACTGTTCATCCAGACTTCCAACAACGCCACTTTTCATCCAGAGGCAGATCGATCGACTTCGCTTAGCGGCGAAGATGAAGAATCGCCGATCGGGTTCGCTTAATGACCATCGATCGATCACTCGGGTTCAGTAACGCGTAGCCTGCAGTGTAATAGCTCGGGTTTAGTTAGAGTCCAATGCCTCGCTCGGGTTCAGCTAGAGCGCAACGCCTCGCACACACGCGCGTACGTACGAGAGAAACGCGCATCGCCGCTCGCCCGACCAGCCACCGTAACCGGAACTCCCCGATATTTTCCTCACCTCGCTTCTACCATGGTTTTTTCCGTCATGGACGGCCCAAAGAATGTCATGCAGCTGCGTCTCCGGCCCGCCCAGGACGAAAAGCCAATTTTTTGTCATGATTTTTGTCATAGAAGTAGGACCCCACCATATCTATGATGATACCGGGTTTTGTCACAATTATTGTCATAGAAGTGTCATAAGTATGATGTAAAAAATTGCTCGCCCAAAATGTCACGGATGTGTCTTTTTTTGTAGTGGAAGTGGAAAATCATCGTAACAAGAAAATAAAGTTTCTACGATCTAATCGCGGAGGCAAATATTTGAGTTACGAGTTTGGTCTTCATTTGAAACACTGTGGAATAGTTTCGCAACTCACGCCACCGAACACCACTCACGTAAAGGTGTGTCCGAATGTCATAACCGTATTTTATTAGATATGGTGCATTCTATGATGTCTCTACCGATTTACCACTATCGCTTTGGGGTTATGCATTAGAGACAACTGCATTCACGCTTAATAGGCACCATCTAAACCGCTGAGACGACATTTGTATGAAATGTGGTTTGGCAAGAAACCTAAGTCCGTCGTTTCTTAAAGTTTGGGGCTGCGATGCTTATGTGAAAAAGCTTCAACCTGGTAAGCTCGAACCCAAATCAGAGAAATGTGTCTTCATAGCATACCCAAAGGAAATTGGTGGGTACACCTTCTATCACAGATCCGAAGGCAAAATATTCGTTGCTAAGAATGGATCCTTTCTAGAGAAGGAGTTTCTCTCGAAAGAAGTGAGTGGGAGAAAAGTAGAACTTGATGAGGTAATTGTACCTTCTCCCGAATTGGAAAGTAGTTCATCATAGAAATCAGTTCCAGTGATTCCTACACCAATAAGTGAGGAAGCTAATGATGATGATCATGAAACTTCAAATCAAGTTACTACCGAACCTCGCAGGTCAACCAGAGTACGGTCTGCACCAAAGTGGTACGGTAATCCTGTTCTGGAAGTCATGTTACCATGATGAACCTACGAACTATGAGGAAGCGATGATGAGCCTAGATTCCGACAGATGGCTTGAGGCCATGAAATCTGAGATAGAATCCATGTATGAGAACAAAGTGTGGACTTTGGTGAACTTGCCCGATGATCGGCAAGCCAATGAGAATAAATGGATCTTCAAGAGGAAGACGGACGCTGATAGTAGTGTTACTATCTACAAAGCTCGAATTGTCGCAAAAGGTTTTCGACAAGTTCAAGGTGTTGACTACGATGAGATTTTCCCACTCGTATCGATGCTTAAAAGTCTGTCCGAATCATGTTAGCAGCTGCCACATTTTATGAAATCTAGCAAATGGATATCAAAACTACATTCCTTGATGGATTTATTAAAAAAGAGTTGTATATGATACAACGAGAAGGTTTTGTCAATCCTAAAGATGCTAACAAAGTGTGCAAGCTCCAGCGATCCATCTATGGACTGGTGCAAGCATCTCGGAGTTGGAATATGCGCTTTGATGAGTTGATCAAAGCATATAGTTTTATACAGACTTTTGGAGAAGGTTGTATTTACAAGAAAGTGAGTGGGAGCTCTATAGCATTTCTGATATTATATGTGGATGACATATTGTTGATCGGAAATGATACTGAATTTCTGGATAGCATAAAAGGATACTTGAATAAGAATTTTTCAATGAAAGACCTCGGTAAAGCTGCTTACATATTGGGCATCAAGATCAGTAGAGATAGATCAAGACGCTTGATAAAATTTTCAATGAGTACATACCTTGACAAGTTTTTGAAGTAGTTCAAAATGGAACAGTCAAAGAAGGAGTTCTTGACTGTGTTGCAAGGTGTGAAGTTGAGTAAAGACTCAAAACCCGACCACGACAGAAAATAGAAAGAGAATGAAAAAGTCATTCCCTATGCCTCAGTCATAGGTTCTATAAAGTATGTTATGTTATGTACCAGACCTATTGTATACCTTAGCATGATTTTGGCAAGGGAGTACAATAGTGATCTAGGAGTAGATCACTGGACCGCGGTCAAAATTATCCTTAGATAGAGGACTAAGGAAATATTTCTCGGTTATGGAGGTGATAAAAGAGTTCGTTGTAAAGAGTTATGTCGATGCAAGCTTTTGACACCGATCTAGATGACTCTAAGTCTCGATCTAGATACATATTGAAAGTGGGAGCAATTAGCTAGAGTATCTCCGTGCAGAGTATTGTAGACATAGAAATTTGCAAAATACATATGGATCTGAATGTTGCGCATCCATAGACTAAACTTCTCTCACAAGCAAAACATGATCACTCTATGGGTGTTAATCACATAGCGATGTGAACTAGATTATTGACTCTAGTAAATCCTTTGGGTATTAGTCACATGGAGATGTGAACTAATCACATAAATATGTGAATTATTGGTGTTACATCACATGACGATATGAACTAGATTATTGACTCTAGTGCAAGTGGGAGACTGAAGGAAATATGCCCTAGAGGCAATAATAAAGTTATTATTTATTTCCTTATATCATGATAAATGTTTATTATTCATGCTAGAATTGTATTAACCGGAAACTTAGTACATGTGTGAATACATAGACAAATAGAGTGTCCCTAGTATGCCTCTACTTGACTAGCTCGTTAATCAAAGATGGTTAAGTTTCCTAGACATGGACATGTGTTGTCATTTGATGAACGGGATCACATCATTAGAGAATGATGTGATGGACTAGACCCATCCGTTAGCTTAGCACTATGATCGTTTAGTTTATTGCTATTGCTTTCTTCATGACTTATACATGTTACTATGAGATTATGCAACTCCCAAATACCGAAGGAACACTTAGTGTGCTATCAAACGTCACAACGTAACTGGGTGATTATAAATATGCTCTACATGTGTCTCCAATGGTGTTTGTTGAGTTGGCATATATCGAGATTAGGATTTGTCACTCCGATTGTCGGAGAGGTATCTCTGGGCCCTCTCGGTAATGCACATCACTATAAGCCTTGCAAACAATGTGACTAATGAGTTAGTCGCGGGATGATGCATTACAGAACGAGTAAAGAGACTTGCCGGTAACGAGATTGAACTAGGTATGGTGATACCGACGATCGAATCCCGGGCAAGTAACATACCGATGACAAAGGGAACAACGATGTTGTTGTGCGGTTCGACCAATAAAGTTCTTCAGATAATATGTAGGAGCCAATATGAGCATCCGTGTTCCGCTATTGGTTATTGACCGGAGATGTGTCTCGGTCATGTCTACATAGTTCTCGAACCCGTAGGGTCCGCACGCTTAACGCTCGATGACGATTTGTATTATGAGTTATGTGATTTGATGACCGAAGTTTGTTTGGAGTCCCGGATGAGATCACGACATGACGAGGAGTCTCAAATGGTCGAGACGTAAAGATTGATATATTGGAAGGCTATATTCGACATCGGAAAGGTTCCGAGTGATTCGGGTATTTTTCGGAGTACCGGAGAGTTACGGTAATTCGCCGGAGGAAGTAGTGGGCCTTAATGGGCCATACGGGAAAGGAGAGAAGGGCCTCAAGGGTGGCCGCGCCCCCCCATGGGCTGGTCCGAATTGGACTAGGGAGGCGGCGGCGCCCCCCTCTTCCTTCTCCCTCTCCTCTCCTTCCTTCTTCTCCTACATGGACTAGAAAAGGGGGAAACCTACTCTTACTAGGAGTAGGAATCCCCCCTTTGGGCGTGCCCCTCCTCCTCCTCCCCTCCTTTATATACGGGGGAGAGGGCACCCCATAGACACACAAGTTGATCTTTAACCGTGTGCAGTGCCCTCCTCCACAGTTTTCCACCTCGGTCATATTGTCGTAGTGCTTAGGCGAAGCCTCGCGCAGAAACTTCATCATCACCGCCACCACGCCGTCGTCTTCGATTTTAACTCTCCTCGGCCTCAATCGGATCAAGAGTTCAAGGACGCCACCGAGTGAACGTGTCTTGATCGCGGAGGTGCCGTATGCTCGTACTTGGATCGGTTGGATCGCGAAGACGCTCGACTACATCAATCGCGCATTAAACGCTCGCTTACGGTCTACGAGGGTACGTGGACAACACTCTTCCCCTCTCGTTGCTATGCATAACCTAGATGGATCTTGCGTGTGCGTAGATTTTTTTTTTGAAATTACTGCGTTCCCTAACAGTTTTCACTTTCAATTTCAGAAAAATTTCAGTACCAACCGAAATCATCAAAATTAAGTGAATTTTAGTGATTTTGGTTTTCTTTTTGGACAAAAGGCCGTAATATTTGCTTGACGTTAATCAAATATGGACCACACTACGCGTCGACCGCTGAATCTTTTAGAAGCTCGAGAGTCGTTCGACCTACAGTTATCTAGCATCCAACATCGTCCTAATCACAGCAACAAGATTAGTGTTATAGAATTCTTTGTTACAAAGCTTATGTTGCAGTAACTTGTTGCAATATAGGTGATATTGCAGATTTTTTTCTTTGCTATTTTTGTGCGGAAGAAAATTTTACAACACAGATGATGTTGCAGAAAATATTTGTAGTTTTTCTCGTCTTCATCTTTTTGCAACATAGGGTGTTGTTGCGGAAGATAATTTTGCAACACATGATGTTGCAGAAAAAATTGCAGAAAGAGACACACGCGTGCGTCACAGGGAGTAGGCGGCGGATCACGTGCGTGCGATCTTCCGGCTGATGGCAAGTGTTTCCCATTAAATATTTGCATTTTTTGAAGTTATTTAAAAAATACTTGAATCAACTCGTAGTGCTGAAATTACTGAAATATTTTAACCGGAAGGTAAATATTTGAGTGACTGTTGAAAATAATAAAATTCAGTGAATTTAATCGAAATCTGACTGAAAATGAAAACCATGGACACCGTGCCGATGGGTAAAATATGAAGAAACTGAGCGAACCGACAGGCTGGGTCTAACCGAACGCACAAGACGAGCCGGACCTTATCCGAAAACCTGCCCAGCTTCAAATCGCCGTGGACGACCAAGGAGACGGCGGCCGTGGGCAGAGGAGGCGAATCCGCATCCGGGGGGAACAAGAGCAGAGGAATCGGGAAGAGATCCGTGTTGGTGGTAACTGGTAAGCACCACAAAAAAAGTTCGATTTTTCTTGCTTCCCCCGTGACCTAGGTCTGCATCTCCTCATCGTTGAAGTGCAGGAGTTGATAGCCGGATTCCCGGAGGGAGACGAATTCGACCTAGCAACGGAGTTGGGAGCCCGATTCCAGGTGGGAGATGGCAGAGATCACCAAGAAGGACGACATCAATCGCTATAAATAAAGGGGGCCAAGAACACCCAAGGGCCAAGGCGCAGCCAGAGATCCGGGTGTTGAGTCTTTTTTTGCTTGCTGTTGCTGAATACTAGTACTAGAAATACTTGAGGAAATTCCTAGCCTGCAGGCTGCAGCAGATGGAAGGCCCCTTCCCATTGCTTGTGCATGATCTTGGGAACCGTACAGATGACTGCCAGACGCGGTTCAGCATCTCCAACCAGGCCGTGAGCACCGCAGCCATCCATGAACTCAAGGACTACAGGTGCTTCGAGTCTCCACAGGGCTGGGTGCTCGCGCTGGAACCTGCTTCCCTGCACACGTTCCTGTGGCTTCCTCAGGACGGCCAGAGGATCAGCCTTCCATCCCCAAAACAAGAATTTCCCAGGAGGTGCAAGTGCCTGCTTTCTGACAAGCCTAGCTCGACATCGTCTTGCACTGTTCTGGTCCTTGATCTTGACCAGCCTAATCTGTTGGTGTGCCGAATCGGAGGAAGCCAATGGGACTCTTACAACTATGAGCTCACCATGTTCCTGGCAGATGACAAGCCCCGGGAGATACATATGGCCAAACTTAAAGGCATTGCTGCTGTTGGGGGCAAGGTCTACTACACGTTCACGGGACACGCCCTTGGAGTAGTGGAGTTCAGCCCTGAGCTCAGCCTCACCGAGTTTGAAGTTGATATGGTTGAACTGCCCGACACCATGCCGTTTACTTCCAATTACTTGGTTGAATCATGTGGTGACCTCTTTATGGTGGTCGTTGTCTTTCTTGGACACAACGTGCACAAAATCGACAAGGTCGACGTGTATAAGATGGACTTCTCGAGGCCGGAATGGTGCAAGGTGGACAGGATTGGTGATAGGGTGTTCCTCTTAGGTGGAGACAGCATCGAGCTTCCAACTTTGGAGCATCATGTTCGCCAGTGAACATGGTTTGTCTAGCAACTGTATCTACTTTCTGAACAACATCGCTGCCGAGGAGAATTACCTGCACATTTTCAACCTGGAGAAAGGGACTGAAGAAGTGCAACGTCCTTTTAGACACAAAAATGGTTGCCTGCTGCCACAACCACGTCCACCGATGTGGCTGTTACCCACAGACGACTGACTTCATCTGCAAGGAAAATTTAGCACTGTACTAGTACTTTTTTTGTTTGTTTGGATACCTGCAATAAAGTGGTGCCTAGCACCTTAGTTCAAGGTTTTGGTGTATTCTCAGTTAGAGAGGGTACATGTTTATTATGCGTCGTAGCATTTGTTTTCGTTGTCACCTCTGAAATGTGAACTGTGTGATGAGAGGAAAACTATTAACATCTGCATTTATCACTGTTTTCTCCAAAGCATTAGATTTTTGTATATATATCATCTGTCAAACGCCACTGAGATATACACCTCTGTTTTTACAGCAGTAGTACCATACACCTTCATCTTCATTTGAGAGAATCTGCCGTACATAATTTATGAAGCAATAAACTTAATTTTTCTGCTATGATCCGATTAATGTTAATGGATTATTTGTGATGAAATACATAGTCGGTGTAGAAACTCTAGATTATCCATATTGTCTTACGCATGGCTGTTTTTCAGTTTCCACAGCTCCCAAATGGTTGTCCATCTGCCAGACTGTTTGATCTTGTGCGCAAGAACTGGATGGGAATGTCCAACTGAAGACTAATTTGCAAAACCAGCAAGCCTGCAACATGGACGAAATCATCTCAGTGGAAGAAGTGGAGTGCAATACATCTTATCATTAATACTATCTTGGTTTGATACAGGCAATGAAATTCTGACATTAAGTAACGTAAACATGATTCCAAAATATAGGACATGTGAGCGTTACAGACTAGTAACAATGAACTGACTATTGACCACTTCCTACACACACAAAATAAGTAGATGAGCATGATAAATCAGAAGTCCCAAGGTCATGCCATTGATGGTCTGGGAAAATCTTCTCTAATCTTAACTCATATTGCACGGCTTATCTTCTGTGTTATCTGAGTTGAGAGAGAGAATGTCAAAGGTATTGAAGAGCTTATCACCCTGGTGCATTGGCCCAGAGTTTTCAGGTGTTTTAACACTGAGCTAAGTATTTGTAATGGAAAATAATGAATGCCAAGAAAAGAGCTAAGTATTTGTAATGGAAAATAATGAATGCCAAGAAAAGAATCATACAGTCTTCCGGTGGTTCCTACCATACCCTCTTGATAACCTACAGGCTACAAAAGGGGATATGTAAGCACACAAGAAACAGAAAGTGACTGGAAATATTATGAATCACAAGTACGCAAAGCACTAGAGGACCTAGTTAGCATCCTGTCATTCATCGTTTTCGGAACTTATCTGTCACACCCAGTGTTTTGTAGCATGTCACTTGCATTAATAAAGCATGAAAATTTGGATCAACAAAAACTTTTGCACTACTTGGCTTTTTATTTGAATTGGATTCTTTGTCTGTGGTTTCAAGTGCTCATAAAGGTCAACATAACCCCACCTTCTATACTTCACCTCCTTGATCCAAACTTTTGCCCAATGATCATGCCATGTGTATAGGACAGAATAGAATTCTCTTATAAAAATAATTTGGCCAAAAAGGATTTTAAAAATTAGGTTTTCCAAAAACCCCTGAATTGAGGGTTGCACTGCAAGTACTTGATTAAGGGCAGTAAAAATATTTTAAAAGGTGTATTTGACACCTATTAGATATAGGACCCCCATAAAACACAAAGTTATTATTTTATAAGATATTTTCTTATTTTATTTAAAGGCTTTTTCTTTAGGCCAGAAATGGTCTTTAATAGGTTAAAATTATTTAACTGTTTCAAAAATATTTGAGAAAATTTCGGGAAACTCAGAGGACATATATTTTCCATATATATGAGTTTCAACACTTGGTCATGATCAAAATATTGGACAAAACCCTCCAAAACCATTTCTGTTCATTTCATATTTGAAATATTTCTATAAGAAATATTTTCAATAAATCTAGGAAAATTCTAGCAAGTCACATATGCATAATGTGATGATCTTGCAAATTTTCATCTCAATCAAAATCATTTTGGTTCACAAAATGCCCCAAAACCCTCTCTGTCCGTAACCAAGTTTGAACAACTCTACATTGCCAACTTTCTCCACTTGATCCCAAACTTTGTGTACATGCTCAAGTACCCAAATAATGACACGACACCAAGTGGTGCATCAAGGAGAAGAGATTAGCTTAGCTAGATCTAAGCAAACCCATTTATGCTGATTTCTAGGGTTTGCTAAGGTTACACAGGAAACTTTCTCCAAATGGACTCAAACTTGGTGATCAACCTTAATTCTATATTCCATTTGATCCTGTTAATTCTCATGTCAAGTGGAATCCATTTGGTTGCCCAAAAATTTATCAAACACCTTCTGCCATTTTTCCAAAATCATCATTTTGACCTGTTCCATTAATCTCCATGGGCTCAAAATTTTACCACAGCCCATCCTAGTCCTCTTCTACCTCCAAGAACTCTCCCTAGCCATTGCTCAATGATTGAGGGTAAAACACCCCCATTTACCTCCCTGGACAGCAACTCCTCTTTCTTCCTCACCTCCCTCCTCACTCCAGTGGCTCTCCAGAGCATCCAAAGCTTCTCCCCACATTTTTTACTCCTCCCTAGCTTCTCCAGACACGAGTGGGCACGCCTTGCTCTCTTAAACAATGCCATGCCGGCCAATTGCATGCTCCAGAGCATGCTATAGTACGGCCAGGCACTGTAGCCGCCCTCTGCCAAGCACCCCCACTAGTAGATAAACCACCATTAGCCCCGGTTGGTAAGGGCCTTTTGTCCCGGTTCCTGAACCGGGGCTAAAGGGTCGTTACTAATGCCCTAGCCCTTTAGTCCCGGTTCAGTCCAGAACCGGGACAGATGGGCCTCCACGTGGTCGGTGCGCCGAGCCCAGGCAGGAGGGCCTTTGGTCCCGGTTGGTGGCACCAACCGGGACCAATTGGCATCCACGCGTCAGCATTTCAGGGGCTGTGGTTTTTTTTTGAAAGGGGGGGTCGGGGGATTTTGGGGGTTAATTTAGGTGTTTCATATATTGTGTTATAGCTATAGCTAATTAATAGAGAGAAGTGTCCTCTCTTATGTCCGTGCTTGGTCGACGCGCCACGCATTATATATATGTATAGATCTAGACACGCTAGCTAGCTAGTAAGCAAATTAACGAAGGAAACAGAAGATCGTCATGAACATATATGCATACAGAGAGAAGTGATATCGACCACCTCTCCTTCTCCGAGAGATTGGTCGAACAACAAGTTCTTGTTGGAAATATGCCCTAGAGGCAATAATAAAATGGTTATTATTATATTTCCTTGTTCATGGTAATTGTCTATTGTTCATGCTATAATTGTGTTATCCGGAAATCGTAATACATGTGTGAATACATAGACCACAATATGTCCCTAGTGAGCCTCTAGTTGACTAGCTCGTTGATCAACAGATGGTCATGGTTTCCTGACTATGGACATTGGATGTCGTTGATAATGGGATCACATCATTAGGAGAATGATGTGATGGACAAGACCCAATCCTAAGCATAGCACAAGATCGTGTAGTTCGTCTGCTAGAGCTTTTCTAATGCCAAGTATCACTTCCTTAGACCATGAGATTGTGCAACTCCCGGATACTGTAGGAATACTTTGGGTGTGCCAAACGTCACAACGTAACTGGGTGACTATAAAGGTGCACTACAGGTATCTCCGAAAGTTTCAGTTGGGTTGGCACGAATCGAGACTGGGATTTGTCACTCCGTATGACGAAGAGGTATCTCTGGGCCCACTCGGTGATGCATCATCATAATGAGCTCAATGTGACCAAGTGGTTGATCACGGGATCATGCATTACAGTACGAGTAAAGAGACTTGCCGGTAACGAGATTGAACGAGGTATCGGGATACCGACGATCGAATCTCGGGCAAGTATCATACCGATAGACAAAGGGAATTGTATACGGGATTACTTGAATCCTCGACATCGTGGTTCATCCGATGAGATCATCGTGGAACATGTGGGAGCCAACAAGGGTATCCAGATCCCGCTGTTGGTTATTGGCCGGAGAGTCGTCTCGGTCATGTCTGCATGGTTCCCGAACCCGTAGGGTCTACACACTTAAGGTTCGATGACGCTAGGGTTATTAGGAAGACTTGTATGTGATTACCGAATGTTGTTCGGAGTCCTGGATAAGATCCCGGACGTCATGAGGAGTTCCGGAATAGTCCGGAGGTGAAGATTTATATATGGGAAGTTGTCATACGGTCACCGGAAAGGTTCGGGGGCATATCGGTATTGTACCGGGGCCACCGGAGGTGTTCCGGGGGTCCACCGGGAGGGGTCACCTCTCTCGGAGGGCCTTATGGGCTGTAGGAGGAAGGGAACCAGCCCCAAGTGGGCTGGGCGCATCCCCCTTGGGCCCATGCGCCTAGGGTTGGGGGGAACCCTAAGGGGGGCGCCCCCTTGCTTGGGCAAGCCCTCCCTTGGCCACCCCCCTCTAGATTTCATCTAGAGGAGGCCGGCCCCCCTTCCCCCTTCCCCTATAAATAGAGGGGCGAGGGAGGCTGCACAACACATCCAAGGCGCAGCCCTCCCTCCCAACACCTCTCCTCCTCCGTTAAGAGCTTGGCGAAGCCCTGCCGGAGTACTGCTGCTCCACCATCACCACGCCGTCGTGCTGTTGTTGGAGCTCTCTTCCTCAACCTCTCCCTCCTCCTTGCTGGATCAAGGCGCGGGAGACGTCCTCGCTCCGTACGTGTGTTGAACGCGGAGGTGCCGTCCTTTCGGCGCTTGGTCATCGGTGATTTGGATCACGACGAGTACGACTCCATCAACCCCGTTCTCTTGAACGCTTCCGCTCGCGATCTACAAGGGTATGTAGATGCACTTCCCTCTCCCTCGTTTCTAGATGACTCCATAGATTGATCTTGGTGATGCGTAGAAAATTTTAAAATTCTGCTACGTTCCCCAACAGTGGCATCATGAGCTAGGTCTATGCGTAGTTTCTATGCACGAGTAGAACACAAGTTGTTGTGGGCGTCGATTTTGTCAATTTACTTGCCGTTACTAGTCTTATCTTGATTCGGCGGCATTGTGGGATGAAGCGGCCCGGACCGACCTTACACGTACACTTACGTGAGACAGGTTCCACCGACTGACATGCACTAGTTGCATAAGGTGGCTAGCGGGTGTCTGTCTCTCCCACTTTAGTCGGATCGGATTCGATGAAAAGGGTCCTTATGAAGGGTAAATAGAAATTGGCATATCACGTTGTGGTTTTGGCATAGGTAAGAAACGTTCTTGCTAAGAAACCTATAGCAGCCACGTAATTTTTTTTTGCAACAACAATTAGAGGACGTCTAACTTGTTTTTGCAGCATATGCCGTGTGATGTGATATGGCCAAAAGGATGTGATGAATGATATATGTGATGTATGAGATTGATCATGTTCTTGTAATAGGAATCATGACTTGCATGTCGATGAGTATGACAACGGCAGGAGCCATAGGAGTTGTCTTAATTTATTTATGACCTGCGTGTCAACATAAACGTCATGTAATTACTTTACTTTA
Source organism: Aegilops longissima (assembly GCA_021605205.1). Taxonomy (NCBI): domain Eukaryota; kingdom Viridiplantae; phylum Streptophyta; class Magnoliopsida; order Poales; family Poaceae; genus Aegilops; species Aegilops longissima. The sequence continues at coordinate 67,229 of JAHIAM010002372.1, read as the reverse complement.
TTGCTAAACCGTTAGCCATAGTAGTAGAAGTAATATATGACGAGACAACTTCATGAAGACACGATGATGGAGATCATGATGATGGAGATCATGGTGTCATGCCGGTGACGACGATGATCATGGCGCTCAAGATGGAGATCAAAGGAGCAAAATGATATTGGCCATATCATGTCACTATTTGATTGCATGTGATGTTTATCATGTTTTACATCTTATTTGCTTAGAACGACGGTAGCTTAAATAAGATGATCCCTTGCAATAATTTCAAGAAAGTGTTCCCCCTAACTGTGCACCGTTGCGAAGGCTCGTTGTTTCGAAGCACCACATGATGATCGGGTGTGATAGATTCTAACGTTTGAATACAACGGGTGTAAGCCAGATTTACACATGCAATACACTTAGGTTGACTTGACGAGCCTAGCATGTACAGACATGGCCTCGGAACACGGAAGACCGAAAGGTCGAACATGAGTCGTATAGAAGATACGATCAACATGAAGATGTTCACCGATGATGACTAGTCCGTCTCACGTGATGATCGGACACGACCTAGTTGACTCGGATCATGTATCACTTAGATGACTAGAGGGATGTCTATCTGAGTGGGAGTTCATTAAATAATTTGATTAGATGAACTTAATTATCATGAACTTAGTCTAAAATCTTTACAATATGTCTTGTAGATCAAATGGCCCACGCTAATGTTGCCCTCAACTTCAACGCGTTCCTAGAGAAAACCAAGCTGAAAGACGATGGTAGCCACTATACGGACTGGGTCCGGAACTTGAGGATCATCCTCATAGCTGCCAAGAAAGCATATGTCCTTGAAGCACCGCTAGGTGATGCACCAGCCCCAGCAAACCAAGACGTTATGAACGCTTGGCAGACCCATGTTGATGATTACTCCCTGGTTCAGTGCGGCATGCTTTACAGCTTAGAACCGGGGCTCCAAAAGCGTTTCGAGCAGCACAGAGCATATGAGATGTTCCAAGAGCTGAAAATGGTTTTCCAAGCTCATGCCCGGGTCAAGAGATATGAAGTCTCCGACAAGTTCTACAGTTGTAAGATGGAGGAAAATAGTTCTGTCAGTGAGCACATACTCAAAATGTCTGGGTTGCACAACCGCTTGTCCCAGCTGGACATTAACCTCCCACACGAGGCGGTCATTGATAGAATCCTTCAGTCGCTCCCACCTAGCTACAAGAGCTTTGTGATGAACTACAATATGCAGGGGATGGAAAAGACCATTCCTGAGTTATATTCAATGCTGAAATCAGCGGAGGTAGAGATCAAAAAGGAACATCAAGTGTTGATGGTGAATAAAACCACTAAGTTCAAGAAAGGCAAGGGTAAGAAGAACTTCAAGAAGGACGGCAAGGGAGTTGCCGCGCCCGGTAAGCCAGTTGCCGGGAAGAAGCCAAAGAATGGACCCAAGCCTGAAACTGAGTGCTTTTATTGCAAGGGAAGTGGTCACTGGAAGCGGAACTACCCCAAGTACTTAGCGGACAAGAAGGCCGGCAACACCAAAGGTATATGTGATATACATGTTATTGATGTGTACCTTACCAAGACTTGTAGTAGCTCCCGGTATTTGATACCGTGCGGTTGCTCATATTTGTAACTCAAAACAGAGCTACGGAATAAGCGGAGATCGGCGAAGGACGAGGTGACGATGCGCGTCGGGAATGGTTCCAAGGTCGATGTGATCGCCGTCGCACGCTACCTCTACATTTACCTACGGGATTAGTTTTAAACCTCAATAATTGTTATTTAGTGCCAGCTTTGAGCATGAACATTGTATCGGGATCTCGCTTAATACGAGATGGCTACTCATTTAAATCCGAGAATAATGGTTGTTCTATTTATATGAGAGATATGTTTTATGGTCATGCCCCACTGGTGAATGGTTTATTCTTAATGAATCTCGAACGTAATGTTACACATATTCATAGTGTGAATACCAAAAGATGTAAGGTTGATAATGATAGTCCCACATACTTGTGGCACTGCCGCTTGGTCACATTGGTGTCAAACGCATGAAGAAGCTCCATGCAGATGGACTTTTGGAGTCTCTTGATTACTTAATCTTTTGACACGCATGTAACCATGCCTCATGGGTAAAATGACCAAGACTCCGCTTCTCCGGAACAATGGAGCGAGCAAACAACTTATTGGAAATCATACATACCGATGTAAAAGCGGTCCAATGAGTGTTGAGGCTCACTGTGGCTATCGTTATGTTCTCACCCTCACTGATGACTTGAGTAGATATGGGTATGTCTACTTAATGAAACACAAGTCTGAGACCTTTGAAAAGTTCAAGGAATTTCAGAGTGAGGTTGAGAATCAACGTGACAGGAAAATCAAGTTCCTACGATCAGATCGTGGGGGAGAATATTTGAGTCACGAATTTGGCACACACTTAAGGAAATGTGGAATAGTTTCACAACTCACGCCGCCTGGAACACCTCAGCGTAATGGTGTGTCCGAACATCGTAATCGCACTCTATTGGATATGGTGCGATCTATGATGTCTCTTACCGATCTACCGCTCTCATTTTGGGGCTATGCTTTAGAGACTGCCGCATTCACTTTAAATAGGGCTCCGTCGAAATCCGTTGAGACGACACCATATGAATTATGGTTTGGGAAGAAACCTAAGCTGTCGTTTTTAAAAGTTTGGGGATGCGATGCTTATGTCAAGAAACTTCAACCTGAAAAGCTCGAACCCAAGTCGGAAAAATGTGTCTTCATAGGATACCCTAAGGAAACCATTGGGTATACCTTCTACCTCAGATCCGAAGGCAAGATTTTTGTTGCCAAGAACGGATCCTTTCTGGAGAAAGAGTTTCTCTCGAAAGAAGTAAGTGGGAGGAAAGTAGAGCTTGATGAAGTACGCCTCTTGAAACGGAAAGTAGCGCAGCTCAGAAGATGTTCTGTGGTGCCCGCACCGACTAGAGGGAAGTTAATGATGATGATCAAGGTACTTGGATCAAGCTCCTCTTCAACTTCAGGGTCCACAAGGACACGTTCCGCACCAGAGTGGTACGGCAACCCTGTCTTGGAAATCATGTTGTTAGACAACGGTGAGCCTTCGAACTATGAAGAAGCAATGGCGGGCCCAGATTCCGACAAATGGCTAGAAGCCATGAAATCCGAGATAGGATCCATGTATGAAAACGAAGTATGGACTTTGACTGACTTGCCCGATGATCGGTGAGCCATAGAAAATAAATGGATCTTTAAGAAAAAGACAGACGCGGATGGTAATGTGACCATCTATAAGGCTCGGCTTGTCGCTAAGGGTTATCGGCAAGTTCAAGGGGTTGACTACGATGAGACTTTCTCACCCGTAGCAAAGCTGAAATCCGTCTGAATCATGTTAGCAATTGCCGCATTCTATGATTATGAGATATGGCAAATGGACGTCAAAACGACATTCCTTAATGGTTTCCTTAAGGAAGAATTGTATATGATGCAGCCGGAAGGTTTTGTCGATCCTAAGAATGCTGACAAGGTGTGCAAGCTCCAACGCTCAATCTATGGGCTGGTGCAAGCATCTCGAAGTTGGAACATTCGATTTGATGAGATGATCAAAGCGTTTGGGTTTACGCAGACTTATGGAGAAGCCTGTGTTTACAAGAAAGTGAGTGGGAGCTCTATAGCATTTCTCATATTATATGTGGATGACATACTATTGATGGGAAATGATATAGAATTCTTGGAAAGCATAAAGGCCTACTTGAACAAGTGTTTTTCAATGAAGGACCTTGGAGAAGTTGCTTATATATTAGGCATCAAGATCTATAGAGATAGATCGAGACGCCTCATTGGTCTTTCACAAAGTGCATTTTGACAAGATATTGAAGAAGTTCAATATGGATCAGTCCAAGAAGGGGTTTTCTCAGACAGCAAGGTGTGCGATTGAGCACGGCTCAATGCCCGACCACGGCGTAAGATAGAGAAAAGATGAATGTTGTCCCTATGCCTCGCCATAGGGTCTATTATGTATGCCATGCTGTGTACCGCACCCGATGTAAACCTTGCCGTAAGTTTGGTAGGAAGGTACCAAAGTAATCCCGACATGGAACACTGGACAGCGGTCAAGAATATCCTGAAGTACCTGAAGAGGACTAAGGATATGTTTCTCGTTTATGGAGGTGACGAAGAGCTCGTCGTAAAGGGTTACGTCGATGCTAGCTTTGACACAGATCTGGACGACTCTAAGTCACAAACCGGATACGTGTATATTTTGAATGGTGGGGCAGTCAGTTGGTGCAGTTGCAAGCAAAGCGTTGTGGCGGGATCTACATGTGAAGCGGAGTACATGGCAGCCTCGGAGGCAGCACAAGAAGCAATCTGGGTGAAGGAGTTCATTACCGACCTAGGAGTCATTCCCAATGCGTCGGGCCCGATGACTCTCTTCTGTGTCAACACTGGAGCTATTGCCCTTGCAAAGGAGCCCAGGTTTCACATGAAGACCAGACATATCAATCGTCGCTTCAACTCCATTCGTGAAAATGTTCAAAATGGAGACATAGATATTTGTAAAGTACATACGGACCTGAATGTCGCAGATCCATTAACTAAACCTCTTCCTCGAGCAAAACATGATCAACACCAGAACTCTATGGGTGTTCGATTCATCACAATGTAACTAGATTATTGACTCTAGTGCAAGTGGGAGACTGTTGGAAATATGCCCTAGAGGCAATAATAAAATGGTTATTATTATATTTCCTTGTTCATGGTAATTGTCTATTGTTCATGCTATAATTGTGTTATCCGGAAATCGTAATACATGTGTGAATACATAGACCACAATATGTCCGTAGTGAGCCTCTAGTTGACTAGCTCATTGATCAGCAAATGGTCATGGTTTCCTGACTATGGACATTGGATGTCGTTGATAACGGGATCACATCATTAGGAGAATGATGTGATGGACAAGACCCAATCCTAAGCATAGCACAAGATCGTGTAGTTCGTCTGCTAGAGCTTTTCTAATGCCAAGTATCATGCAACTCCCGGATACTGTAGGAATACTTTGGGTGTGCCAAACGTCACAACGTAACTGGGTGACTATAAAGGTGCACTACAGGTATCTCCGGAAGTTTCTGTTGGGTTGGCATGAATCGAGACTGGGATTTGTCACTCCGTATGACGGAGAGGTATCTCTGGGCCCACTCGGTGATGCATCATCATAATGAGCTCAATGTGACCAAGTGGTTGATCACGGGATCATGCATTACAGTACGAGTAAAGAGACTTGTCGGTAACGAGATTGAACGAGGTATCGGGATACCGACGATCGAATCTCGGGCAAGTATCATACCGATAGACAAAGGGAATTGTATACGGGATTACTTGAATCCTCGACATCGTGGTTCATCTGATGAGATCATCGTGGAACATGTGGGAGCCAACAAGGGTATCCAGATCCCGCTGTTGGTTATTGGCCGGAGAGTCATCTCGGTCATGTCTGCATGGTTCCCGAACCCGTAGGGTCTACACACTTAAGGTTTGATGACGCTAGGGTTATTAGGAAGACTTATATGTGATTAATGAATGTTGTTCGGAATCCCGGATAAGATCTCGGACGTCACGAGGAGTTCCGGAATAGTCCGGAGGTGAAGATTTATATATGGGAAGTTGTCATACGGTCACCGGAAAGGTTCATATCGGTATTGTAGGGGCCACCGGAGGGGTTCCTGGGTCCACCGGGGGGTCACCTCTCGGAGGGCCTTATGGGCTGTAGGAGGAAGGAACCAGCCCCAAGTGGGCTGGGCGCATCCCCCCTTGGGCCCATGCCCCTAGGGTTGGGGGGGACCCTAAGGGGGGCGCCCCCCTTGCTTGGGGGGCAAGCCCCCTCCCCTTGGCCGCCGCCCCCCCCTCTAGATCTCATCTAGAGGGGCCGCCCCCTTCCCCTTCCCCTATAAATAGAGGGGCGAGGGAGGCTGCACAACATATCCAAGGCGCAGCCCTCCCTCCCAACACCTCTCCTCCTCCGCTAAGAGCTTGGCGAAGCCCTGCCGAGTATCGCTGCTCCACCATCACCACACCATCGTCTTTGCTGTTGGAGCTCTCTTCCTCAACCTCTCCTCCTCCTTGCTGGATCAAGGCGCGGAGACGCCCTCGCCCATACATGTGTTGAACGCGAGGTGCCGTCTGCTCGGGCGCTTGGTCATCGGTGATTTGGATCACGACGAGTACGACTCCATCAACCCCGTTCTCTTGAACGCTTCCGCCATGATCTACAAGGGTATGTAGATGCACTTCCCTCTCCCTCGTTGCTAGATGACTCCATAGATTGATCTTGGTGATGCGTAGAAAATTTTAAAATTCTGCTACGTTCCCCAACAGTTCTCGTATATCTATCCGACACTAGCGGCTACATATATACAATAATTATCTGTTACAATATAATCTCCTAATTATATACGAAGTCAAGCTTCACATGATATTCTCCGTCTTCAGCGATCACGTGGTCAAGGAAGAATGCCGCCAATTCCTCTTGAATTGCTCGCATACGATCTGGTGGTAGGAGTTCATCCCGCATCCAAAAGATCTAATTTGAAGAAGGGGGTCAATACACACACACACACACACACACACACACACACACACACACACACACACACACACACACACACACACATATATATATATATATATGAATAAATGAAACTCAACACAAATGATGGTAATAAAATAAAATTGTGAATATTATTGCTTACGCACTTCATATTGTTCTTCAAAGTACCCCGCTCACGTGTCGTAGCGGATGGACTCGCAAACGTAGTATCCACAGAAATCATTCCCTTGATCCTGCCACAACCACTTTACAAGAAATAGAGGTCAATCAAACTGATAAGCAAGCATGCCAAATGGTATTGATGAAACTAGCGCTTGAATCACTAGGAGACGCGCGGAACATGCCACTATAGTACTTACTTTCGGGTATCTAAATTGCAGCTTCTTCGGCAGCCCCGGAGCTTTTTTGGTAAATTTTCTCCAAACCCTGCCAGACAAAGAAAACAATTACTTGATATCAGGAAATGAACAAAAGCTGCTGATATGGTGGATAATGATCGATTTAACTTACTTCTCGAGGATTTCAGTCATGTCCACATACTCCTGGGGATCTTTTCGTCTCGAGTCTAAGACGGTTACTAGTCCCTTCTCAAGTTTAATCTCTAGAAGAATATAGTGGAAACTGCGCACGCATGCATAACTCATCAATTACATTACTATAACCTGGACTAATATATAAGGGAAACCGAATATGCACAAGCTAGACAGTAACACTCACTTGAAGTTGTAAGGAAAGAGTATTATATCTTTGTTTTCATTTATTACCAACGATCGTAGCAAGTTGGCCTCGGTATCTTCGGCATGAAATTTAACCTCAGTTGCATCTATGAGATTTGTGTTAATGAAGCCAATATCACCGACTTTTCTTTTCTTCAATTCGGCGATCTTCAATCTGCATAATATAGTGAGGATAATTATAAATACATGCAATGAAAGAGCTGACCTATATTGAGAGACTTAATGACAGAAGTAGTAGTACTTACAGACAGTAGCAGGTGACCGTTGCTTTATCGAGGGCCCTTTGATTGAAAAACTGAAAGAACTCCTCAAATGGATAATTCAACAGTTCAATTCCAACGAGGTCATGCTCCTCTCTAACTCTCAGCGTCAAAGTATTCCTCCCCTCAGACTCTCTGCAGGTTTTCATGTACCAATCATGCAATCTTCGCATCATCGTTGTTAGAGATCTTACATCATTGACGAGAGGCTTCCCGTACTCGAGTCTGTGTACCGCCTCCACCTCCAAGAAATCATAATGTACATCGTCGGGCAGGTAATCTCCAAGATTGCTATAACCGGGCACCATCCTCGGATCATTAGCGACGATGTCGCTAGGCACCTTGAGAGGGGGGCACGATTGGTTCGCTTGTTCGCCGAGCTGGGCAATTTGTTTCCCAGCTCGCCGTTCTTTTATCCTTTGATCACTGACAGTACTTCCAGACCGCTCCGCTTTGACAAATGTCTTTCCAATAATGCGCTCATAGTTGCCTTTCGGCGGAGACTTTGGTGGTTTTCTCAGGGCAGCCAGAGTGCGCTTCGCTTTCACCGCATCTACCTTCTCCTCCGGAGGTGGATGTCTCTGTGCTCTCAACCCTTGAAAGAAGTCCTTCACTTCGGTCCGCACGATCTTCTTGTTTTCTTCCAGGGTCATCTCGTACGGTAACTTCTCTGGAGTCTTCAGAGAAGGACCGAATATGTATTTCCTCCCGCCTCTGGCTATACTGCTAGACGCCGGTAGAGCAGATGGAGCGGCTGCGGCTGTCTTCTTTCCTTGCTTACGAGGCGGAGGAGAAGGACTAGGACGCGCCGGAGCAGCCGGAGCGGCGGTTGGTCTCTTCCGCCCTTGCTGACGAGGCGGAGAAGGAGGAGGCTGGCTGCTCGGGCGCGCCGGCGCAGGCGGAGAAGGAGGCGGAGTGCCGCCACGCGCCGGAGAAGGAGGCCGAGTGCCCTGATCGTCACTCGCCGGAGGAGGAGGCGGTGGAGGAGGCGGAGTGCACTGACTCGCCGAAGGAGGAGGAGGAGGCGGAGGCGTCCAGTTCGGAAGGTTGATGAGCTGACTGTCATGATATAGCGAGAGACTGGTCAACCACTCGATGACTCACTGGAATGTTTAGGATTCCTCCGCATTAACGAAGGACCGGTTTTTCGGTCAGGCACATACGCACCCCGGGTTCGGGAGAGTGCGGTGCCCCCAGGGGCTATATAGTAGCCCCACCCTCGAACTCCCATGGCTAAGTGAAAGTGATAAAGCATTATAGTCCGGTTGCCTGGTTTGCTACGCTATCACCTCCTTAACAGGACCAAGACGTTGGATTAAGTGTGAAAAAGCGCTTTCTTTGCAAACACCCCCGCACTATGTGCGTGGGGGCTGAAGCCAAGGACTGCCATCTTTCAGGTTATATTTACATATACATAAACGGCCGCACAGGGAGTAGTTTGCTACTTGAACGCACAAGTATAAAAAGCTCTTATATTATATTAAAACATCGTTTTCACAAATCATACATGTCATTCAAACATAATATCCTTCGAGCACTGCGTCTCTATTAAACGAGCGCCCGGCAGGACTTCTTCAAAGTAGTGCTCGGCAGGTACTCGGCTTCGGTCTGAATCTTGGATGCAACGTCGGTGGCCTTCATCTCTGCCCAGTATGTCTTGACACGGGCCAGAGCCATCCGCGCCCCCTCAATACACGCCGATCGCTTCATTGCATCGATACGCGGTACCGCACCAAGGAACTGCTGCACTAAACCAAAATAGCTCTTCGGCTGGGGTCCGCCCGGCCACAAGTGAGCCAAGACATGCTTCATGGCAAATCCGGACAGTCGATTCAGCTCGGCCCATTCGCCAACCGATCGGTCGTGCGGCAGAGGACGCCCGGACTATGGAATTGCGATCAATATAGCTCTTCCTTCGGTGCCCTTCCGCCCCGGAAGTGCTTAACAGCGTCCATGGCCTTCGCCGCCAAGTCCAGATAAGCATCCTCCTAACTCCACAACTTATCTAATCGAGCATACTTTGGATCCGTATATTTCCTCCACAGCAGAAACGGTTTTCCAGCCGCAATTGCCCCAGCCTGACTCAGCTCCTCCTTGGCAGCTCTCAAAGCCGACTGGGCATTCTTGGAGTCGGCGGCAGCCTTTTTTAGGCCCTCTTGTTCCACTTGACGTTCTTTTTCAAGAACCTCGCAGCGATCGGTAGTATTCCTCAACTTTTTGGCCATATCGGCCATCTCCTCTTTGCTTCGGCAGTGAGCAGCCCGTTCAGCTTCTAGCTCTTGGCCGCCTTTAAAGCGCCGCACACTAATTCTGGCTTGCTCTTTCGCTCGGGCGAGTTCTGCCCGCAGCTCTTCCACGGCAGCGGCACCATCTGCATTAAGCATATGATTAGTGAGACATGGGCGTCAACCTCCCTTACTAGGTGTCCGCATAGAAGTCGCATACCTTGTGACTCGTCAAACCGTTTATTGACCAGCGTGATGTCCGTGATCCGCCTCGTCAAGTTGCCGCTTTAGTTCGGCATATTCATCATCCGGCTGGCCTCCGGACGCCCGCCACCTGTTTAGGAGCGGCGATATGTTAAAATCGAGATTTTGATCTCGACACGTTGTCAATTTTGACAACATACCGAGTCTCGAGGGCTACTATCTATACATGGCGATTTTATATGCATAATCGCTGAAGGTACATTATTTTTGCGTACCTCAAACCCCGTCAGTAAGCTTCTGACGGCTTCGTGCAATCCGCTCTCTGCGGATACAATTCTTTCAATCACCGTACCCATTAGAGCACGGTGATCTTCTGAGATAGCTGCTTGCCCGAGCAGATCCTTCAGCTCCTCCAACCGCACACCACTTGGCGCCGGACCTTCCGGCCCCGCCAGACTTGGGGGAACCCTCCGCGACGACACCTCCGGGTCGTCCACTTCACATGAGGGTGCGATAGGTGGAGGCGTTTCGCACTCCATCATCTCCGGACGAAGATCCCTCGAAGACGAGCTCTGCTGAGAAGGGCTGAGGTCCGAACTACAAGGTACAATTTCGGTTATCTTCATAAATAAATACAGGGATGTTCCTTATTTACAAGACCCCTTCTTTTTACTTACGGCTCATTGAGGGCTGATCCTTGGGGAAATAGTGCGGCTGGGTTACTTCCCAGCGCGGACTCTCCGACGAAGATTCACTTCCCTCTTTGAGGCCTTGACCTCCGGATCTTTTGAAGCAGTCCTCTTCCTCCTCGAAGACGGACTTTTAATCCCTCCTTCCTTGATAGCCTCCTTCGTGGGGCAGTCGCTTCCCGCTCCCCCTTCGCCTTCTTCAAAGGACGCGACCTTCAACATCTTGGTCAAGATGGGATTCAAGCGTGGTCTCCGGGAGGAGCCGACACCTTATGAACTTTGCCTTGGCTATCCACTCTTGTTCAAGAAACGGCTCCTTTAAAGGGCATATATATAAAATAAATGAATGAACAGCTTGTCCGGTTACAGGACTACTTACTTGAGTATCTGGGCGATTGCAGCTTAGTCCTGCATCCTCGGTCAAGTCCGGACACTTCTCTTGTGATCCGAAGAACAATTTATACATCTCCACGGGCGTCGTGCCCATAAAATTTTGGAGAGCTCGTGGTCCCTCCGGATTGAATTCCCACAGGCGGAGGGGGCGCGTTTGGCTGAAGGCGCCGGATCACCATAACCTGCGCCATCGCAACCAGATTGATCCTCTTTCTGGAGGTCTCGAATCGGCTCCTGCAGCAGGGGAACGCCCTTGGGCGACCCCAGTCGAGCCCCTTGTTGACCCATGATGCCACCCACTGTGGTGGACTGAGCGGAAGGCAGGGAGCGCCGCCCATTTGGTGCCCCTGGGAGCGGTGATATAAAACCACTCCCGTTGCCACAAACCAAGCTCCTCTTGAAAAGAGCCCTCGGGCCATGGAGCATCAGCACATTTGCTTATGACCGCCCCTCCGCACTATGCTTGCTGCCCCTTGATCATCTTTGGCTCCACCTTGAAGGTCTTGAGCCACAATCCAAAGTGGGGGGTAATATGGAGGAAGGCCTCACATACGACAATGAACGACGAGATATGGAGGATGGACTCCGGATTCAAGTCATGGAAATCAAGCCCATAATAAAACATGAGCCCCCGCACAAAGGGATCCGTCGAGAAGCCTAAACCCCGACGAAAGTGAGACACGAACACCACGTTCTCGCCGGGCTCGGGAGTGGGAATGACCTGCCCTGGGGCAGGTAGCCTATGCGAGATCTCGCCGGTTAGATACCTGGTGTCTCGCAGCTTTAGCACCTCTTCTTCTGTGACGGAGGAAGACATCCATCGGCCGTGCTGGTCGGAGCCGGACATCATCGAAGGTCCGAAGCGCCTGAATCTGAAGCTTTGGGTGTTGGAACTCGGCGAGGAGGGTGTAACCTCGATAGAGGTTGAATGTGGTCGAAGGAGAGGGCCTTGGTCTCGTTATAAAGAGGTTGAATACCAAGAGCCCACCCCATGGTCGACTAGGACTCGCCTATATAAACCGCCTCGCAATGCCGAAGACAATCAACGGGCCGCACTCACGTCATTGAAGCCTGGTTAGTCCATAGGGGAACAACAATCATACCATAGGCTAGCTTCTAGGGTTTAGCCTCTTAACCCTATCTCGTGTCTATAGATCCACTTTTAGTCCGTAAACAACAATCATACCTTAGGCTAGCTTCTAGGGTTTAGCCTCTTTGATCTCATGGTAGATCCACTCTTGTAACACACATCATCAATATCATGCTAGAATTGTATTAACCGAAACATAATACATGTGTGAATACATAGACAAACAGATAGTCACTAGTATGCCTCTCTTCGACTAGCTCATTAATCAAAGATGGTTATGTTTCCTAACCATAGACATGTGTTGTCATTTGATTAATGGGATCACCTCATTAGGAGAATGATGTGATTGACATGACCCATTCCGTTAGCTTAGCACTTGATCGCTTAGTATGTTGCTAATGCTTTCTTCATGACTCATACATGTTCCCGTAACTATGAGATTATGCAACTCCGTTTACGGAGGAACACTTTGGTACTACCAAACGTCACAACGAATCGGGTGATTATAAAGGAGTACTACAGGTGTCTCCAAAGGTACTTGTTGGGTTGGCGATTTGAGATTAGGTTTTGTCACTCCGATTGTCGGAGAGGTATCTCTAGGCCTTCTCGGTGATACACATCACTTAAGCCTTGCAAGCATTACAACTAATGAGTTAGTTGTGAGATGATGTATTACATAAACGAGTAAAGAGATTTACCGTAACGAGATTGAACTAGGTATTGGATACCGACGATCGAATCTCGTAAGTAACATACCGATGACAAAGGAACAACGATGTCGTTATGCGGTTTGACCGATAAAGATCTTCGTAGAATATGTAGGAACCAATATGGGCATCCAGGTTCGCTATTGGTTATTGACCGAGAATGGTTCTAGGTCATGTCTACATAGTTCTCGAACCCGTAGGGTCCGCACGCTTAACGCTTCGATGACAGTTCATTATGAGTTTATAAGTATTGATGCACCAAGGTTGTTCGAGTCCCGGATGTGATCACGGACATGACGAGGAGTCTCGAAATGGTCGAGACATAAAGATTGATATATTGGAAGCCTATGTTTGGACTTCGAAGGGTTCCAATGAAAACTGAAGTTAACGGAACACCGGGGTTACGGAACCCCGGGGGTATATGGGCCTTAATGGGCCACAAGGGAGAAGAGGAAGGGCGGCCAGCACGCCACGTGCCCCCTCCCCTCTAGTCCGAATAGGACAGGAGAGGGGGCGCCCTTCCCTCTTCCCCTCCCCAATCCTACTCCAACTAGGAAGGGGGAGTCCTACTCCGGTGGGAGTAGGACTCCTCGACGCGCCTCCCTAGGGCCGGCCGCACCCCTTTGCTCCTTTATATCTGAGGCAGGGGCACCCTAGAACACACAAGTTGATCTACGGATCGTTCCTTAGCCGTGTCGGTGCCCCTTCCACCATATTCCACTTCGTCATATCGTCAGAGAGCTTAGGCGAAGCCTGCGCGGAGAAGTCATATCGTCGCGAGCTTAGGCGAAGCCCTGCGTCGGTGGAGCATCAACATCGTCACCACGCCGTCGTCTTGACGGAACTCATCCCCGACACTTTGCTGGATCGGAGTCCGGGATCGCCATCGAGCTGAATGTGTGCGTAACTCGGAGGTGCCGTGACGTTCGGTGCTTGGATCGGTCGGATCGTGAAGACGTCGACTACATCAACAGCGTTGTTATAACGCTTCGCTTCGGTCTCACAGGGCGTGGACGGACATTCTCCTCTCGTTGCTATGCCATCACCATGGTCTTGCGTGTTCGTAGGAAATTTTTGAAATTACTACGCTCCCCAACAATGGCATCCGAGCCTGGTTTTATGCGTTGATGTCATGTGCACGAGTAGAACACAAGTGAGTTGTGGGCGATACAAGTCATACCGCCTACCAGCATGTCATACTTTGGTTCAGCGGTATTGTGAGATGAAGCGCCCGACCGACATTACGCGTGACGCTTACGCGAGACTGGTTTCACCGCCCGAGCACTCGTTGCTTAAAGGTGACCGGCGGTGTCTGTCTCTCTCACTTTAGTTGAACCGAGTATGACTACGCCCGTCCTTGAGAAGGTTAAAATGGAGTCTATTTGACAAACTATCGTTGTGGTTTTGATGCGTGGTAAGAACGGTTCTTGCTCAGCCCGTAGCAGCCACGTAAAACTTGCAACAACAAAGTAGAGGACGTCTAACTTGTTTTTGCAGGCATGTTGTGATGTGATATGGTCAAGACGTGATGCTATATTTTATTGTATGAGATGATCATGTTTTGTAACCGAAGTTATCGACAATGGCAGGAGCCATATGGTTGTCGCTTATTGTATGAAATGCAAGCGCCATGTAATTGCTTTACTTTATCACTAAGGAGTAGCGATAGTCGAGAAGCAATAGTTGGCGAGGCGACAACGATGCTACGATGGAGATCAAGGTGTCGCTACGGTGACGATGGTGATCATGATTTGCTTCGGCGATGGAGATCACAAGCACAAGATGATGATGACCATATCATATCACTTATATTGATTGCATGTGATGTTTATCCTTTATGCATCTTATCTTGCTTTGATTGACGGTAGCATTATAAGATGATCTCTCACTAAAATTATCAAGAAGTGTTCTCCACGAGTATGCACCGTTGCCAAAGTTCGTAGTACCCGGACACCACGTGCGTAGGGTTTTACCTCCATCAAGAGGGCCCGAACCTGGGTAAAACATCGTGTCCCTTGTCTCCTGTTACCATCCGCCTAGACGCACAGTTTGGGACCCCCTACCCGAGATCCGCAGGTTTTGACACCGACAAGCTCCTTCCGCCATAGGCATGGAGTCTTCAGAGCAGAACCCAGCCGAGTCTCCCCTTCACCGGTAGGGTGGTCAAGCTGGAGGTCCTCAAATCCCTCCATTATTTCATCCACCATCACCCTAGCATATCCTTCTGGAATCGGCCGGCAGTGAAAAGTTGCGCCGGGTTCAGTAGGATAAACAGATCCAACAGCTGCCTTGACCTTCAAATTCATCCATTGCGTCATAAGGTGGCAATTTTGAGACTCCGTGATAGCATCCATGGGATAGCTGGCAGGAGCCGTCAAGACATGCTCCGGCTGAAGCAGCTCAGTGGAAGCCACATTGCTTCTCCGCTGAGATGGCGGGTAGCCGGGAAGCTTCGCAGTCGCTTTGCTGCGATTTGCTTCTCGTTCCTCTATCGCTTGTACCCTTGCATGCAGCGCCTGCAGTTCGGTCTGCTGCACTTTTTTCCTCCTCTCCTGGCATTTGTAACCGCCTACGTCCGGAAAACCAGCCTTCCACGGAACGGAGCCTGGCGTGCCTCGTGTCCATCCAGGGTGCTCAGGATTCCCGAGGGCCATTGTGAGCTCATCGTTCTCTCTGTCTGGAACGAACGTTCCTTGCTGCGCTGCATCGATATAGTGCTGAAGCCTCTTGACTGGTATTTTCATTTGCTCGTCCGTCCAAAGGCACCTCCCTGTTACAGGGTCCAAGGTTCCGCCAGCCCTGAAGAACCAAGTACGGCAATGGACTGGCCAGTTCCTTGTCTCTGGTTCGATCCCTTTATCAAGCAGATCATTCTCAGCCTTGGCCCACTTAGGCCGGGCTTTGAGGTAGCCACCTGACCCCGTGCGATGGTGAAGCTTCTTCTTCGCAGCATTTTGCTTGTTTGTCGCCGACATCTTCTTACTCTTTTCCGATGTCTTGTGGGCCACAAATGCGGGCCAATGATCTCTGATCTTCTCATATTTGCCCTTGAATTCTGGTGTCTCTTCTTTGTCGACAAACCTTTTCAGCTCATTCTTCCACCTCCTGAATAGGTCTGCCATCTTCTTAAGAGCAAAAGACTTGATTAGTTGCTCTATAACTGGCTTCTTCGGATCATCCTCTAGCGGTAGGGTGAAATTTGACTTCAGCTCAGCCCAAAGATCATTTTTCTGCATATCATTGACATAAGACACCTCAGGGTCTTTGTTCTTAGGCTTATACCATTGGTGGATGCTTATCGGGATCTTGTCCCTAACAAGAACCCCACACTGAGCATAAAATGCATCTTTTGTCCGGATGGGTTCAATCGGTTGGCCGTCGCGCGCGATTGCTGTGATCTCAAACCTTTCATTCGAGCTCAACTTTTTCTTTGGGCCTCGTCTCTTTACCGAAGTTGTGCTAGATTCGGAGGGCTAGAAAAAAGAAGAAAGATGAGAGTTAATTAATATGTGTACATACCGAAACAATGAATGCATCAATTAGCTAGTCAGCACAGGCTTAACTAATATATATACCTGGCCGGACTCGGTTCGGTCACCGGAGCCGTTATCACGGTCTCCTTCTTGCACCGTCATTGGGTCACCGGAGCCGTCATCACGGTCTCCTTCTTGCACCGTCATTGGGTCACCGGAGCCGTCATCACGGTCTCCTTCTTGCACCGGCATTGGGTCAACGGAGCCATCATAATCATAGCCTGCTTCTTCATCACCATGTCCTTCCAGACCATCGGTGTCGTTGAGAAACAACAAGAAGACGACATCACTTCCTTCTGCGATTATGTCCCCCAACAACGCTTCTTGTGCTTCGTCTCGGGGGGTGTCCATAGTTTCTACAAATATTTACAACATGGCAATTATTATTCAAACATGACAGATGGATATATTAGTGGCAAACGTAGAACTAGCTAGCTAATCACAATAAGGAATCATATTAATTAGTGGCCTCGATGCTGCTTCTCTAGGGTTTGGGGTGGCCTCGACAACGCTTCAAGGGTTTGGGGTGGCCTCGAGAACGCTTCAAGGAGGGGGTAATATCGACAACGACGAGATACATACACGGGAAAATAATGTTATCGGGGAGGTGGTATATCGACCCCCCACGTGTTGTAGTTATCGGGAGGGGTTTATATCGACAACGACGACATACGTACATGGGAAAATAATATTATCGGGGAGGGGGTATATTGACCCCCCACGTGTTGAAGTTATCGGGAGGGGGTATATCGACCCCCCACCCATGTGTTGAAGTTATCGGGAGTTTATATCGACACGACATACGTACATGGGAAAATAATATTATCGGGGAGGGGGTATATCGACCCCCCCTCGTGTTGAAGTTATCGGGAGGGGGTATATCGACCCCCCCATGTGTTGAAGTTATCGGGAGTTTATATCGACACGACATACATACATGGAAAAATAATATTATCGAGAGGGTATATCGACCCCCTCGTGTTGAAGTTATCGGGAGGGGTATATCGACCCCCCCTCGTGTTGATTTTTTCTATTTTTTCTTCTTCTCCTCTATTCCTTTCTTCTTCTCCTCTTCCTTTTCTACCTTTTTCCTCTTCTTATTTATTTCTCCTCTTCTTCATCTCCTCTTCTTCTTTCTTCCTCTTCTTATTTTCTTTTTTCCTATCCTTCCTTTTCTTCTTCTTCCTTCTTAATTTCACTTAGCAACGATAGGGGGGGTGCTCCCGTGGTCTAAAATCGGTCTATGCATGATAGAAAATTATGAAAAAATACATCTATGATCCCTCGACGTCCCCGCCTCTCTCATGAACAAAAAAAATCTATGAATAAAAGAACCATCATGTTCTATGAACAAAAAAACATCATATTTCATCCACATCCATGCATACATCATATATGTGATCATCTATGAAAAAAACATCATATTCTATAAAAAATCATAATATATATATATATATGAACAAAAACAGTTATGATTAATAATATATATGAAAAAACAAGCATATATATGGAAAAAAACCAAGCATATATATGAAAAAAAAGCTTTGGAGGGCGCTGGCCAGACCAAGGTGAGGAGGACGACGGCGACGGCGGGGGCGGGGGCGGGGCGGCGCGCATCGGGTGGGCTGGGCTGCGCGTGTCGGGGCAGGGCGCGAGGCGACGGCGACGACGGGCACGGCGACGGCGACGGCGACGGCGAGGGCGGCGGCGCTGGGTCGAGGCAGGGCACGCGTTCGGCGCGAGGACGACGATGGGCAGAGGGCGACGGCCGACGAGGAAGGGGCGGGGCAGGCGACGGCGGCGGCGCGTCGGCGAGGGCACGGGCGACGGCGGCGACGGCGGGCGAGGGCACGGCGAGAGCGAAGAAACTGGGCGTTCGAGAGAAGAATGGCGGGTGGGGGAAATTTCCTAAGTGTTTGGTTATATAGGAAAGGCTTTGGTCCCGGTTCGTGGCACCAACTGGGACCAATGCCTACCTTTAGTCCCGGTTGGTGCCACCAACCGGGACCAAAGGGCTCTTTTCAGCAGCCCAAAGGGCGGGAAGCGGCGGCCTTTGGTCCCGGTTGGTGGCACCAACCAGGACTAAAGGGGGGGCATTGGTACCGGTTGGTGCCATGAACTGCACCAATGCCCTTTAGTCCCGGTTGGTGCCACCAACCGGGACCAAAGGCCTTGTTGACACGCTGCGGTGGGAAGTTTAGTCCCACTCGCTAGCCGAGAGAGCTCAAGACTGCTTATAAGCTGCGTTGCGGCTCAGGTCTTGAGCTCCTCTCTAATATGTAGGCGATGCTTGCCTACCCATCTCATTGCTTTGTTGAGCCTATTGGGCTCAAGGGCTGCATCCCGCCCATGTACAGATGGGTTTCTAGTCGTATGCAGGCCGTGTGGCCCAATAGGTGGCATTTTTTATTTTTTCCAGTATTTGTTTTGTTTTTTGAATTATTTATTTTCTTTTGATTCTTGCTTTATTTTTTTATTCTTTTTGCTTTTAGTTTTAGAAAAATTATAAACTTTCTGTTAGTGCCATTAGTTTTCAAATTTGAATAGTTAAAATTTGAATTCTTTGAAATTTATGTGAATCACAAGTTTGTGATTAACTTTACTAGAAAAATTTATTTTTTTCCACTTTTTTTGTTTTGTTTTCTGCATTATTTATTTTCTTTTGTTTTTTACTTTATTTTTTAATTCTTTTTGCTTTTATTTTTAGAAAAATTATAAACTTTCTGTTAGTGTCATTAGTTTTCAAATTTGAATAGTTAAAATTTGAATTCTTTGAAATTTGTGTGAATCACAAGTCTGTGATTAACTTTACTATAAAAATAGTTTTTTTTCATTTTTTGTTTTGTTTTTGCATTATTTATTTTCTTTTGTTTTTTGCTTTATTTTTTAAAATTCTTTTTGCTTTTAGGTCAGCAAAATTAGGGCATGCATGTATCTTCTGCACCTCCAATCCTAGAGGGCATACGACCTTCTTTGCTGCGTATGTACTGTCGGGCAATTCGTCATCCTTTGGAAGCTTCTTCTTCAATATTTTCAGTAGCTTCTCAAATCCTTTGTAAGGCACAGCATTCTCTGCCTTCCACTTCAGCAATTGCTACCGAGCTTTGTGTTGCCATCTTTGCAATTGGGGTACAACCCTTTTTTGTGATCCTCTAACATGCGATCGAACTTCAGCTTCTCCTTTTGACTTTCGATTATGTCCTTGCATCGACAATGACCCGCGGAGATCATCATTATCGGGCACATCGTCTGGTTCCTCTTGATCTTCAGCAGCTTCACCCGTTGCAGCATCATTGGGCACATCGTCTAGTTCCTCTTGATCTTCACCAGCTCCCCCCGTTGTAGCATCACCGTATTCAAGGGGCACATAGTTGTCATCGTACTCTTCTTCTTTTCCGTCTTCCATCATAACCCCTATTTCTCCGTGCCTCGTCCAAACATTATAGTGTGGCATGAAACCCTTGTAGAGCAGGTGGGTGTGAAGGATTTTACGGTTAGAGTAAGACATCATATTCCCACATTTAGTGCATGGACAACACATAAAACCATTCTACTTGTTTGCCTCAGCCGATTCGAGAAACTCATGCACGCCCTTAATGTACTCGGAGGTGTGTCTGTCACCGTACATCCATTGCCGGTTCATCTGCGTGCATTATATATAATTATGTGTCAAAACCATTACAGTAACATCATGAATGGATAATTAAGTGACCAAATTAATAAAAGTTCATCATCACATTAAAACCAAAGTACATACATAGTTCTCATCTAACAACATATAGCTCTCCAGAGCATCTAATTAATTAAACCATACATTCAAACTATGTAAAACATTTCAATGTGAAAACAAATGCGATCATAATCGCAACCAAGGTAACAATTGATCCAACGACATAATGATACCAAGCCTCGGTATGAATGGCATATTTTCTAATCTTTCTAATCTTCAAGCGCATTGCATCCATCTTGATCTTGTGATCATCGATGACATCCGCAACATGCAACTCCAATATCATCTTCTCCTCCTCAATTTTTTTTATTTTTTCCTTCAAGAAATTGTTTTCTTCTTCAACTAAATTAACCTCTCGACAATAGGATCGGTTGGAATTTCTGGTTCACATACCTCCTAGATAAATAAAATCTATGTCACGTTGATCGCATAATATTCATAAACAATAAATGAACCAATAGTTATAAAGATAATATATACCACATCCGAATCATAGATGGGATTTAGGGCCGACGGGGCGGATACCAAAACCATCGCACTATATAAGATGCAATAATAAAAGTAAGAAAATAATACAAGTATATATCTAAACATACAAGTAAGAATATTTTTCCTTTCAGAAAGAAGATAAGAACAAGAGGCTCACCACGGTGGTGCCGGCGATGAGATCAGCGCGGGTGATCGACGGCGGTGAAGACGCGGACGGGGCGTGATGGACCGCTAAACCTAGACAAATATTGAGGAAAAGGAGCTTGGAGGTCGAGCTTGGAGAGGAGAAAGCTTAAGTAGTGTGGCTCGGGCATTCCATCGAACACCTTGTGTGCATAGGAGGTGAGCTAGAGCACCACCAAGCCCTCTCCCCTCGGTGGCCAGAAAAAACAGAGCAGTGTGCTCTGCTCTTACGCGAGGGGGTATATATAGGCACCTCATTGGTCCCGGTTGGTGGCATGAACCGGGACTAAAGGGCAACCTTTGGTCCCGGTTCAAGCCACCAACCGGGACCAATGGTGGTGGGCCAGGAGCGAGGCTCATTGGTCCCGGTTCGTCCCACCAACCGGGATCAAAAGGTCCAGACGAACCGGGACCAATGGCCCACGTGGCCCGGCCGGCCCCCTGGGCTCACGAACCAGGACCAATGCCCCCATAGGTCCCGGTTCTGGACTGAACCGGGACTAATGGGCTGACCTGGCCTGAACCAAAGCCCCCTTTTCTACTAGTAACCCGACCACCTCGGGCCTCCCCAGCGCACCCGACGAGGTGCCTCGACGTCCGCGACACGCTACACCTCTGCCCCTCCTCCTTCTCCCTCCTGTTGCCCCTGCTCGCACGCACGTCGGCCGCCCGAGAGCTCCAATGAACGGCCTCACACGCGCGGCACCTCTGGGCCTCCCCTGCCCTCTCTTCACTCCGCTCGCTCTGGACCAACCCCAGGAACGCCCCAGACACATCGCAGCGAGCCCCAGTGACCGGTGGCGATGGCAACAAGCAGGTCGGCGCACGAGTCCTCGGTGGACCATCGCCCGCCTATTTAAAGGTTGTCCCCTTACCACTCGCCCTCTACAACTCCAAATCGGCCCCATGTACCCCCAGTTCTTCTCTAGGAGCACCCGAGCTCGAGCTCCGCCGCTTCGGCTCGCCGTCGTCCGCACGGTACAAGCCTCCCTCGCTGCTCCTCTGCCTCGATCTAGAACCGCCACGGCTCACTGATAATTTCCCCTCTCCTCCCCGCTTCTTTTGTAGCCGAAAACGGTCGGAACCATCAACGCACGACGCTCCTCCGCCGCGTGACCTCGTCGCCGGCGAACTAGGCCACTCCGGCGAGGGTGACCACCACCACCCGAACTGCGACTCGATGTTGAGTCCAGCCGTTCCATCGCCCGACCTCGCCGCGTGCCTGCAGCGCCGCCGGTGAGCTCGCCGGCCTCTCTGCTGCGAGGTTGGAGATGACAGGTGGAGCCCACCTGTCATCCTCACCTCTCCCTCACACCCCTCCCTCTCTCTGACGCCGGGCCCCGCCCGTCAGGTTTGAAACCTGGCGCGCGCACCGCTCCAGCTCGCCTGGGCCTCTTTTCCATCTGGGCCGTTGCGCTGTGGCCGTTCTGGCCCAGAAGCACAGTGCCCTCTTTCTTTTCTTTTTCTGTCAATTTTCTAAAAATTCCACAGAATAAAATATTTATCCAAATACAAGAATTCCAACTCCTAAATTCTTCTAAAAACCCCACCTATTTAATGATGTCACTTTCGTGCAAATCCATCACACATTTCTGTACTGTTCAAATTTAAATTCAAATTTGAGCATTTAAATCCATCTTTAAAAATCCATTTCTCCTATTATACAGCTCCAAATCCAAAACTAGGAATTTTCCCCTTCTAACTTTCACCCTAGTATTTAACAAAAATAAGTTGACATTTTTTCTGTGCACTTTGGGTTTTCTATTTTACTATTGCCTTATTTTTTTCCGTTGTTTCTTTTGTGAAGAATAGATCCCGTATTTGACGAAATAGTTGGAGAAGAAGAAGGAGAAGGACTTGAAGACTTTGAAGACCAAGCCAACCAAGGCAAGCAGCCCTTTGACCATGTTTAAGAAACCATTTTTATGCATGTCATATATCACCTTATTATCAATGCATCGGGATCGTGTTGAGGTGGTGACCACTTTGGTTGGTTGCCTTTGTTACTTTCCTATTGAAACTTCCATCAAGCATGACCCTACCTTCCTATGAGGGTTATGCGGGTGGGAGTAGATAGGATGCTAAAGTAGTGGCTACGCAAATGGGTCGGGTATATGCATGGTGATCAAAACAAAGTATTTTCAGAAGACTTTTCGAAAACCCCGTTGGGTGCCACTTATGCCCGAGGAAGATGTTGAGTTGAGTAACCACTTGATGACTAAGTGGTGTACCGAGGCAAGTGAGTGTGTTGTTTTCGAAAATGGATTGGTTTAAGTTGCAACCGTTACTCCAACCTTACATGTACAACCACTCTACCCCTTATGGGACGGGGCATTATTGATTACCTAAGATGATACTAGCATGGAGCCCACATTACTAGTGACGGGGGTGACATGAGGTCACTCTCGGGACAGGGTCATGCTTGGATAGGCGGCCATGACTATTTTCATAGGGCACCGGACACACCGTTGGTCCCTGCGTGTATGTGTGATAATGAACAAGGGCAGAGTCACAAGATCTTGATGCTTATACACAAAGGCCGTGTACCAACGAGTGGACCCTATGTTAGTGTCGCCTAGGGAAAGATAGTGATCGGGTCCTTCCCCCGAGTACTTGAGGTACCGCGGGATCGTGGATGATACGAAAGCTTCCCGGATCTTGTGGGTAAAGTGTGCAACCTCTGCAGAGTGTAAAACTATTCAAATAGCCATGTCCACGGTCAAGGACAGTTAGGTAACCACTCTTGGGCTGTCCAATGTTTGCGAAACCTCGTGTGTGTGTGTGTGTGTGTGTGTGTGTGTGTGTGTGTGTGTGTGTGTGTGTGTGTGTGTGTGTGTGTGTGTGTGTGTGTGTGTGTCAAGTCAAATGACTCGACGTGTTGACTAAGTTGGAGATATTCTAAACTTGGTTTATGTTGATATCTGTAACCTGTTCACATGGATAACTGGACTCTTATGATGCATGCCTCACAAGTAGGTAGCACATGACATTGCACTCAAAATTAGCTTTCTACAAACATTTCCTATTTTGTGCTATATCATGCCTTGTCATACTTGTTCCAAAACATGGGTTGCTTGTGAGTATATTCAAAGTATTCATTGGCTCGCCACTGGTTATTTAATTGGCCAGGCATGGAAGAGCAGGACTATGAGGAAGAGTACTTCGGTGACAAACATGCAAACTAGGACGCTTTCCCAGTCAGAATGCCTATAGGGTTAAGGCAGATGGCATGGGTTTTACTTATCAACGAAGATTTCCGCTGCTTGAGTTTATTTGATGTTCAGCCCCTGAGGCCTTATCTATGTAAGAATAATTTGTGTAAGACGGTATGTATGGATGTAAGACTCTTGTTATTCAGCCTCTGTGTGTTCACTGAGCATTGATCTCTGGGATCACTGTACACGTGCATTTGGTGATCACGACTTATGAGTCGGGGTCCCCACATTATCTATAGAAAGTATTTTTCTTGTATGTTTTCTTGTTATCGTTCTCATTATCCTTGGAGCATATCCATCAAAAATAGCTTTGCGAGTGAGAATTGGATAGGGTTGCCTGCCTTCCCCATAACGGTGATAGTAAAAAACGGCGGGACTGAGACTAACGAATAACTTTGGTATTGCCATGGATAATTGTCAAACTTTAGTCTAGAAGTGTACTTGTCCAACACCCGGCGAAGAAAGTGCACTTGAACAGCTTACATAAGTGCAAGAGCAATTGATTATGTAAAAACAACAATGTTATTAAAGCCAAGTTTACGCACAGCAGACAAAAGGCAGCAGGGAGATATAAGATATGTGGGTGTTACAAACTAGTAATAATGTTCTTGGTTCAAAAAAAACTAGTAATAATGTTCTGACAACTTGCCTATAGAAGAACATTATGTAGATGAACATAGTAAATCAAGATTCCCAACGTCATGTGTCATGGATGGTTTGTGAACATCTTCTCTGTTGTCTTCATTCATATAGCACAGCTTATCTTCTGTGTTATCTGAATAGATAATGCAAAATGATAAAATATAGGGATATTGAATAGTTTACGACCTTGGTGCTTCGGCCCAGTGTTTTCGCGTATTTTAGCACTTAGCTAAGAGCATCTCCAATAGATGGTCCAAAATTTGACGGTCCAAAACTGGAGATGTAAAATTTGGACCGCCAAAAAGTGCGTTTTGGAGCTTCGAAAAAAGCTCAACTCCAACAAATGGTCCAAAATGATGGTCCAAATTTGCAACTCCAATAGATGGTCCAAAATGAAGATGAAAACGGCCGCGCGGCTGCTACCAGCCACTGTTCAGCCGCGGTTTTGCATTCAAATAACAACTAAAATTTGAAAATAAAGTGCATCATCATCATAGTTTCAATCAAAAGTGCATCACCATCATAGTATCAAATTCGTCTACCAAAAGAGCATCGTCTCAATCAAAGTTTTTCGCCCTAGAAATTAAAA
Source organism: Aegilops longissima (assembly GCA_021605205.1). Lineage (NCBI taxonomy): Eukaryota > Viridiplantae > Streptophyta > Magnoliopsida > Poales > Poaceae > Aegilops > Aegilops longissima. The sequence goes on along the minus strand of JAHIAM010002372.1, from coordinate 41,948 downwards.
TGCACATGAATATCACTCATTCGGGTCATCAACACCACCGGTGTTGTGAACCGTGGTACGATCATCATCTCCATCACCGTCTTTGTCGACGTTCTCAACAAGCGGTGAACTCTCGTTGCCGTGAGCACCACCGGAACCATCTTCATTGCGTCCCATGTTGCCGCCATATCCACCTCCAATGCCACTCATGTTGCCGCCATAGCCACCTCCCAAGCCACCCATCATGTTGCCGCCAAAAGCACCTCCCATGCCGCCAAAGCCACCTTCCATGTTGCCACCGAAGCCACCTCCCATGTTTCAGCCAAATGCACCACTCATGGCACCTCCAATCATGTTCATGTAACCTCCCATGGCACCACCCACGGCTCCACCCATGGCATCTCCCATGCCTCCTCCCATGCCTCCTCCCATCATCATTTGCCTCATGAGCATTTGCTTCTTCATGAGCATTTCATCGCGACAAAGTTCAACATATGCCTTTGCCTTGGCATCAAGAGTTGATGTGTCCATGAACATAAACTTGAGTGTCCTCTTCTACCATCTTCCTCTCATCGACCGCGGCCTTCTTCTCCTCTAGTTCCACCTTCCTCTCCTCGGCCGCGGCCAACCTCTCCTCGGCTGCCGCTCTCTTCTCCTCGGCCGCCGCCCTTCGCCGCTCAGCCTCACTCCTCTCCTCTATTTCCTTGAGCTTCAACATTCTTTTCTCTTCGGCATACTCTTTTCTTGCCATGAAAATGGCATCAAATCCTTCCTTGAGATCATTGTCTCCGGCCTTGGTTCCCTTCGCTTTCTTGTTTCCATCGGTCCTATAAGATTTTGTCGCGGAGTGAGGAGTGGGGCTCGTCTCCTCAATGGCGACATCTTCTTCATCCTCAACCAACACACTCTTCTTCTTCGACGATTCAAAAGTCTCTCTAGTTTTCCACTTCTCCACATCCTTGAGCTCTTTGTAGCAATGATGAAAAGTGAAAGCTTTTCCTTTCCTCTTCTTCTTCTCGCCTTTCATGTTCCTCTCCCGAAACAATCCTTGTGCAATCATTTTCTACAAAGAAACATTTCATCATCAACATAGTGAACAAAGAGGAAATATTTGACAAAGCACGGACGAAGAGGAAATATTTACCGAATCACTATCACCGCAACCACTTGGGTTCATGCGAGCAACATTTGACAAGCAACCGGCCCACTTTGAGCATTCGGCGTTGATGGTGGACCAACGTTGGCGTAGAGAGTCGCTCGAACGGAAGATACCACTTGTGTTGCGCTCATCGAAATACTCCTTGATGCGTTTCCAATAGGTGCTCACCGTTTGGTCGCTTCCAACGCTTGCATCTTGAGAGATTTTCTTCCAAGCGGTGCATATCAACACATCCTCCGTGGTGCTATAATTGCCACTTCTTCCCTTGACAATGAAGCCCTCATCATCCACATCAAGATTGTCATCATCATATTGGGTTTCATATTCTTGTGACTCATATATGTAATCATCATTTGCCACATTTGTTGCGTGCATGAAAGCTTCATCATCAACACTACAATTGCACGCACAAGCAATCAAGGACAAAAAAATTTGAAACAACAAACGAGAGCACAACCGAGAGCACAACCGCAAAATTTATACCTTTGAGACATTTCATCGAACATGTTGGAGGCGGTGGCCGTCGGCGTGGCCACATCTTCCTCCACGGCCGGCGGTGGTGGCGGGGGAGGTGGAGGAATGGATGTGTGGCTACTGGAGGAGGCCGCCGGCTGCACCGTCTGCGGCTCGTCGCCCCGAGCCGCCGCGGCCGCCTTTGAGAGCTTCAACGGCCGCGTAGAATTGTCGGCCGGGTTGCGGCTGCGGTTGGCCGGCCGTTTGACGCTGCTCTCGCCCTTCGCCGGCGGTTTTGCCGATCGCGGTGGCTACCGCCGGGCGGCGCTAATCTGGGCGGGCGGCGGCGGCGGCGGCGGCCACGTGGTCAACCTGCACCGCTGCGGCGGCGGCGGCGAGAAGGCGGCGGGTCGACGGCATCGGCCATGGCGGCGCCGGACGGCGTGGGGCGGCGGCGGCCGGGAGGGTCGCAGGCGGGTGGACGGGCGGGAACGGAAATGAAGTGGCGATTGGGCGTTCGCAGGCGGCGGCTAGTTTTGGACCAGATGCATCTCGTGATGTATATTTGCATCGCGAGATGTTGCATTTTACATCACGAGGAGGCCGCGGTCCAATTTTTTTGCATATGGACCGTTTGTTGGAGCAGCGTTTTTTGCCCCAGACGGTCCAAAAGTTAGGTATTTTTACATTTGGACCGTCTATTGGAGATGCTCTAAGTATTTGTAATAAACATAATGGATGCCATCGAAAGAATAATACAGACTTGCTGTAGTTCAAAAAATGGTGATATAAAAAAAATGCAGGGTATAGACTAAAGAACATCTTTTGGTATGTCAAGGATAATTATCAAACCACTTGTGCATAAATCATAGCTTCTCGAAGTGTACCTGTCCTACATCCGCGAAGAAAGAGCAATTTCAAGATTCTACAGAAGTGCAAGAGCAATTGGTGAGGAAAAAACATTAATGCTTGTTAGAGCCAAGTTTATGCACAGCAGCAGGGCGATAAATTCTTGTAAAAAAATGTACAGCCAAATCCAGTACTGCAGATAAGTTCCGAAATCACCATGAAGGATGCTAACTACCAGGTCCTCCATAGTGTTGTAAACTTTTCAACATACGGGAAATTTACTCTGTATTTATCACTGTATTTTCTCAATTCGGATAACCTAGAAGATAAGCTGTCAAACATATAGGAACCAAGCAGGGGAGACGCAAAGAATGGAAAATACTTAGCCCCACCGCCAGGCCTACTGCTGTCAAACCCTTGAGGATTTGGTAGTTCACAAAGAACAGAATACTTATTCAATCATTCATACAAACCCAAGAAACAAAAGAATGGAAGAAAGATAAAATAATGGAACCGCTAAGCCTGAATTTTTTTGTTATCTCAATTCTGTTTGCAAACAGAACGCAGAGGGGCATCGCTGCCGGTTCCCCTATTGAAGAAATAAATAATTGACAAAAGAAAACAAGAGCATGGATCAACTAAAGGAAGAACTAACAGAAAATGCTACTCCCTCCGTCCCACAATATATTAGTATTTTTGACACTACACTAGTGTCAAAAACGCTCTTATATTATGGGCGGAGGGAGTACCTTTTTGGGGCATCAATGGTTACAGTACTGACACGCGTGCAGTAAAACCTGCATTCTTTGTACTATGACGTCCTAAGCCAATTTGGCTAAACCTCTACAGCAGTGGCAGTGTAACAGCAAAATCCTATGGAGAAAGAGCTAATATAAAACCTAATTAAACTGCGTAATGAATAGATTCCCGTTCTTGTGGACTCTTTCCCGGTCTAGGGTGCCAGATCCGCCTCAATTGCCGATGCGACAGCACTGCAGTAAGAATCATGGAGAACATGATAGAAAAGAGAATTGCGAACTGAAGCAAAGATGATTACCAACAAGCAGAGGCTTTGGTGGAACCAACAAAACTAATTTAGACGCAAGAACCAAGATCTAGAGAAAGAAAGTCATATGCATACAAGATCCAGAAAAATAGATATGTGAGTGTTACAAACTAAGTAACAATATACTGACCATTTGCCTACACAAGAACATTAAATAGATGAACATGATAAATCAAGAGTCCTAATGTCATGTCATGGATGGTTTGGGAAAATCATGTAGTGCAGCCTATCTTCTGAGTTGAGATACTGCAATGATAAATATATAGAGTGAATGTCAAGGATATTGAAGGGCTTAAGACCCTTGTGTGTTGGCTGGGAGTTTTCAAGTGTGTTAGCACTTGGCTAAATATCTGTAATGAGAAACAATGGATTACAAGAAAAGAACAATACATCTTGCATAGTTCCTGTCATGCCCTCTCGGTTGCCTACAGAAAAGGATATGTAAGCACACAAGAAACAGAAACTGACTATGGAAATCTATGCCTCACAAGCATGAAACAATAGAGGACCTACAGTTAGCATCATGTAGTTCATCGCTTTTGGAACTTATCTATAGAAATAAATTTGCTTAATTTTTTTGTTATTGTTCTTATCATCTCTGGAGTGCGTATCCATCAAAATTAGCTTTACAAGTGAGAATTGGATCAGGTTGCCTGTGTTCCACAAAACAGTGATAGCAAAAACAGCAGAGTTCAGACTAATGAACATCTTTGGCATGCCATGGATAATTGTCAAACTACTAGCATGTAAATCAGAAATAACTTCCAGCTTAAGTCTGGAAGTGTACTTATCGTACACCCGGCAAAAAATAGAGCAGTTTAAACAGCCTACAGAAGTGCACGAGCAACTGATTATGTAAAAGATGTCAATGTTTATAACAGCCAAGTTTATGCACGGCCATGAAATGGCATCAGGGAGATAATATATGTGAGCGCTACAAACTAGTAACAATGTAGAGCGATGAAGGAAACGCAGCCAAACCCAATCACCCACCGCGAACTCCGCCTCGCGATGGTGGTCGTCGTAGTAGTGCTTGGCCAGCTGCTGGGCCTGAAGGAAGCGACGCATGAGATCACCGGCTACCTCTGTCAATCACTCACAATAAATCCAAAAAAGAAACAAAGATGAAGTCTGAAAAGACCCAACATTTACTGGCTCAATTCCATTCGCAGACAGAACGCAGAGAGGTTCCCCTATTGCAGAAATAAGCACCAGATGGAAGAAAAGGAAACTAAAGGAACATCTAACATAAAATGCCATCTTTTATGGGCATCAATGATTACAGTATAGTGGCATATGTGCAGTAAAATCTGCAGCTTTTGGTCTAGTATATGGCTTCCTAAGCCAATTCTGCTAAAACTCTACATGAGTTGCATTGCAACAGCAAAGTCCTATGGAGACAGGGCTAATATAAAACCTAAACTACTCATGCCATGAATGGACTCGGGTCCTCGGGAACTCTTCCACTCCGGTGTCGGATCGATCCTTCCCATTGACGCGCCAGCACTGCATAAGAATCGTGGAAAGAAAATGTTAGGAGAGAGAATTGCCGAATCGAAGCTACAAGATGTGGGGATTTTGCTCGAACAGGAACCCTAGTTGAGACCCCCAAAGAAAGAAAGAACGAAAGAAAGAGGAAGTAAGCTGTGGGGGACTCACCACTAGTTGTTTCGAAGCTTGATATGGGCATGGCGGCGACTCTTCCTTGCTTGCTCATCGGCAAGCCGCTCCACCGCCTGACGCTGCAGCATCTCAAATCGCCTCTCCCGGCAGCGCGACGCGTGCGCGAAGATGAGGGCGACGGTGACCCCGCTCTCCTCCCAGCCGCAGAGGGAGCAGCGCCCCGTCGTCGTCCACGCCGAATCGCTCGGCCAAGAAGGGGCCGCGGTCGACGAGGAAGATGCCCTCTCCATTGATCCTGCTCCTGCGGTCGAGATCTAGCGACAGGATGTTTTGCGCGCAAGCCCTCTTTCTGTTTCTCGGGGGCTCTCAGGGGTAGAATGCAGATTACGCGATTCTACGGGGCCTCCCTTTTATAGCCCAACGTACGTTTTCTTCCAGGTCGGCTTTTCCCTGGTTGAGAAAAAATAATTTAACAGGTTTTCTTGTGTATTTGTTTTCTACTCCCTTCACACCAAAATATGAAAAATTGACTAAAAATATAGCCCGCATCAGCATATAATACATGTCCAAGCCACACTTTTAACTGTATAGGATCCTGTTGATATAGGCAGTCGGTGATCCGTAGTAGATCCCTGTGTAATAGGAAGGAAAGCCGGGGTCGTACTATTTAGACGGATGCTCATCGGTCTGAGTTGACAAGGACCCCGAGGGCGAAGTCCTCAGAGTGGTCAAAGACATGGATGGACTGATACGTCAATTTTGCATCATGCTTTTATATCAATATTTATTGCATTATGGGCTGTTATTACACATTATGTCACAATAATTATGCATATTCTCTCTTATTTTACAAGGTTTACATAAAGAGGGAGAATGCCGACAACTGAGATTCTGGGCTGGAAAAGGAGAAAATATTAGAGACCTATTCTGCACAGCTCCAAAAGTCCTGAAACTTCACGGAAGTTATTTCTAGAATATATAAAAAATACTAAGCGCAAGAAGTACCAGAGGGGGGCCACCCACTAGCCACGAGGGTGGGGGCGCGCCCTACCCCCTGGGCGCGCCCCCCTGCCTCGTGGGCCCCCTGGTGGCCCTCCGATGCCCATCTTCTGCTATATGGAGTCTTTCGTCAAGGAAAAAATCATAAGAAAGCTTTCGGGACGAGACTCCGCCGCCATGAGGCGGAACCTTGGTGGAACCAATCTAGGGCTTCGGCAGAGCTGTTCTGCCGGGGACACTTCCCTCCGGGAGGGGGAAATCATCATCATCGTCATCACCAACGATTCTCTCATCGGGAGGGGGTCAATCTCCATCAACATCTTCACCAGCACCATCTCATCTCAAACCCTAGTTCATCTCTTGTATCCAATCTTTGTATCCAAACCTCAGATTAGTACCTGTGGGTTGCTAGTAGTGTTGATTACTCCTTATAGTTGATGCTAGTTGGTTTACTTGGTGGAAGATCATACGTTCAGATCCATTATGCATATTAATACCCCTCTGATTATGAACATGAATATGCTTTGTGAGTAGTTACGTTTGTTCCTGAGGACATGGGAGAAGTCTTGCTATTAGTAGTCATGTGAATTTGGTATTCGTTCGATATTTTGATGAGATGTATGTTGTCATTCCTCTAGTGGTGTCATGTGAACGTCGACTACATGACACTTCACCATTGTTTGGGCCTATAGGGAGGCATTGGAAGTAATAAGTAGATGATGGGTTGCTAGAGTGATAGAAGCTTAAACCCTAGTTTATGCGTTGCTTCGTAAGGGGCTGATTTGGATCCATATGTTTCATGCTATGGTTAGGTTTACCTTAATACTTCTGTTGTAGTTGCGGATGCTTGCAATAGGGGTTAATCATAAGTGGGATGCTTGTCCAAGTAAGGACAGTACCCAAGCACCGGTCCACCCACGTATCAAATTAACAAAGTACCGAACGTGAATCATATGAACGTGATGAAAACTAGCTTGACGATAATTCCCATGTGTCCTCGGGAGCGCTTTTCTCTATATAAGAGTTTGTCCAGGCTTGTCCTTTTCTACAAAAAGGATTGGGCCATCTTGCTGCACCTTATTTACTTTTATTACTTGCTACTCGTTACAAATTACCTTATCACAAAACTATCTGTTACCGATAATTTCAGTGCCTGCAGAGAATACCTTACTGAAAACTGCTTATCATTTCCTTCTGCTCCTCGTTGGGTTCGACACTCTTACTTATCGAAAAGGCTACGATAGATCCCCTATACTTGTGGGTCATCAAGACTCTTTTCTGGCGCCGTTGCCGGGGAGTGAAGCGCCTTTGGTAGGTGGAATTGGGTAAGGAAAATTTTATATAGTGTGCTGAAATTTACTGTCACTTGTTACTATGGAAAGTAATCCTTTGAGGGGCTTGTTCGGGGTATCTTCACCCCGACCGGTAGAGCAAATAGTTGCTCCTCAACCTACTGGACCTACTGAAAATGAAAATGTTTACTTCGAAATTCCTTCGGGTATGATAGAGAAACTGCTAGCTAATCCTTTTGCAGGAGATGGAACATTGCATCCTGACTTACACTTAATCTATGTGGATGACGTTTGTGGATTATTTAAGCTTGCAGGTATGCCCAATGATGTTATCAAGAAGAAGGTCTTCCCTTTATCTTTGAAGGGAGATGCATTGACATGGTATAGGCTATGTGATGATATGGGATCATGGGACTATAAGCGATTGAAATTGGAATTTCACCAGAAGTTTTATCCTATGCATCTTGTTCATCGTGATCGTAATTATATATATAATTTTTAGCCTCGCGAAGGAGAAAGCATCGCTCAAGCTTGGGGGAGGCTTAAGTCAATGTTATATTCATGCCCCAATCATGAGCTCTCAAGAGAAATGATTATTCAAAAATTTTATGCTCGGCTTTCTGACAACAATCGTTCCATGCTCGATACTTCTTGTACTGGTTCCTTTATGATGAAGACTATTGAATTCAAATGGAATTTATTGGAGAGAATTAAACGCAACTCTGAAGATTGGGATCTCGACGAAGGTAAGGAGTCAGGTATAACACCTAAATTTGATTGTGTTAAATCTTTTATGGATATGTTTTCCGTAAATTTAGCACTAAATATGGACTTGACTCTGAGATAGTAGCTTCTTTCTGTGAATACTTTGCTACTCATGTTGATCTCCCTAAGGAGAAGTGTTTTAAATATAATCCTCCCATTGAAACAAAGGTAGTTGCACCTATTAAAGTTGAAGAAAAGACTATCACTTATAATGATCCTGTTGTTCCTACTACTTATGTTGAGAAACCACCTTTCCCTGTTAGAATAAAGGATCATGCTAAAGCTTCAACTGTAGTCAACAAAAGTAATATTAGGACACACAAACCCCCTGAGCAAGTTAAAGTTGAACCTAATATTGCTATGGTTAAAGATCTCTTGGCCGATAATATTGATGGGCATGTTATTTACTTCTGTGATGAAGCTGCTAGAATTGCTAGGCCTGATATTAAAAATAAACATAGACCTGTTGTAGGCATGCCTGTTATTTCTGTTAAAATAGGAGATCATTGCTATCATGCCTTATGTGATATGGGTGCTAGTGCAAGTGCAATACCTCATTCCTTATACAAAGAAATTATGCATGATATTGCACCTGCTGAGATAGAAGAGATTGATGTCACAATTAAGCTTGCCAATAGAGACACTATTTCACCAGTTGGGATTGTTAGAGATGTTGAAGTCTTGTGTGGGAAAGTTAAATATCCTGCTGATTTTCTTGTTCTTGGTTCCCCTCAAGATAGCTTTTGTCCCATTATATTTGGTAGACCCTTCTTGAATACTGTTAATGCTAAGATAGATTGCAAGAAGGATGTTGTTACTATTGGTTTGGATGATATGTCTCATGAGTTTAAGTTTTCTAAATTTCGTAGACAACCCCGTGATGAAGAATTGCCTAGCAAAGATGAAATTATTGGTCTTGCTTCTATTGATGTGCCTCCTAATGATCCTTTAGAACAATATTTGTTAGACCGTGAAAATGATATGTTTATGAATGAAAGAAGGGAAATAGATGAAGTATTCTTTAAACAAGGACCTATTCTTAAACACAACTTGCATGTTGAAATCCTAGGGGATCCTCCTCCACCCAAGGGTGATCCCGTGTTTAAGCTTAAACCATTACCTGATACCCTTAAATATGCTTATCTTTATGAAAAGAAGATATATCCTGTTATTATTAGTGCTAACCTTTCAGAGAAGGAAGAAGAAAAATTATTGAAAACTCTAAAGAAGCACCGTGCTACTATTGGATATAATCTTGATGATCTTAAGGGCATTAGTCCCACTCTATGTCAACACAAAATAAATTTGGAGAAAGACGCCAAACCAGTTATTGATCACCAACGACGGCTGAATCCTAAGATGAAAGAAGTGGTAAGAAAGGAAATATTAAAACTCCTTGAGGCAGGTATAATTTATCCCGTTGCTGATAGTCAGTGGGTAAGTCCTGTCCATTGTGTCCCTAAGAAGGGAGGTATTACTGTTGTTCCCAATGATAAAGATGAATTGATTCCTCAAAGAATTATTACAGGTTATAGGATGGTAATTGATTTCTGCCAATTAAATAAGGCTACTAAAAAAGATCATTACCCTATACCTTTTATTGATCAAATTCTAGAAAGATTATCCAAACATACACATTTTTGCTTTCTAGATGGTTACTCTGGTTTCTCTCAAATACCTGTGTCAGCTGATGATCAAGCAAAGACCACTTTTACTTGCCCTTTCGGTACTTTTGCTTATAGACGTATGCCTTTTGGTTTATGTAATGCACCTGCTACCTTTCAAAGATGCATGATGGCTATATTTTCTGACTTTTGTGAAAAGATATGTGAGGTTTTCATGGACAATTTCTCCGTTTATGGATCCTCTTTTGATGATTGCTTGAGCAACCTTGATCGAGTTTTGCAGAGATGTGAAGAAACTAATCTTGTTCTAAATTGGAAGAAATGCCACTTTATGGTTAATGAAGGTATTGTCTTGCGGCATAAAATTTCTGAAAGAGGCATTGAAGTTGATAAAGCTAAAGTTGATGCTATTGAAAAGATGCCATGTCCCAAGGACATTAAAGGTATAAGAAGCTTCCTCGGTCACGCCGGTTTTTATAGGAGGTTCATTAAGGACTTCTCAAAAATTTCTCGGCCTCTGACTAATCTATTACAAAAAATATATTCCTTTTGTCTTTGATGATTATTGCGTGGAAGCATTTGAAATACTTAAGAAAGCATTAATTTCTGCACCTATTGTTTAGCCACCTGATTGGAATTTACCCTTTGAAATTATGTGTGATGCTAGTGATTATGCTGTAGGTGCTGTTCTAGGGCAAAGAGTTGATAAGAAATTAAATGTTATTCAATATGCTAGTAAAACTCTAGACAATGCCCAGAGAAATTATGCTACTACTGAAAAAGAATTCATAGCAGTTGTATTTGCTTGTGATAAGTTCAGACCTTATATTGTTGATTCTAAAGTAACCATTCACATTGATCATGCTGCTATTAAATACCTTATGGAAAAGAAAGATGCTAAACCTAGACTTATTAGATGGGTTCTCTTGCTACAAGAATTTGATTTTCATATTATTGATAGAAAGGGAGCTGAGAACCCCGTTGCAGACAACTTGTCTAGGTTAGAAAATGTTCTTGATGACCCACTACCTATTGATGATAGCTTTCCTGATGAACAATTAAATGTCATAAATGCTTCTCGAACTGCTCCATGGTATGCTGATTATGCTAATTATATTGTTGCTAAATTTATACCACCTAGTTTCACATACCAGCAAAAGAAAAAGTTCTTCTATGATTTGAGGCATTACTTTTGGGATGACCCACATCTTTATAAAGAAGGGGTAGATGGTGTTATTAGACGTTGTGTACCTGAGCATGAACAGGAACAGATCCTACGCAAGTGTCACTCCGAAGCTTATGGAGGACACCATGCTGGAGATAGAACTGCACATAAGGTATTGCAATCCGGTTTTTATTGGCCTACTCTCTTCAAGGATGCCCGTAAGTTTGTCTTGTCTTGGTGATGAATGTCAAAGAATTGGTAATATTAGTAGACGTCAAGAAATGCCTATGAATTATTCACTTGTTATTGAACCATTTGATGTTTGGGGCTTTGATTATATGGGACCTTTTCCTTCCTCTAACGGGTATACACATATTTTAGTCGCTGTTGATTACGTTACCAAGTGGGTAGAAGCTATTCCAACTAGTAGTGCTGATCATAACACCTCTATTAAGACGCTTAAAGAAGTTATTTTCCTGAGGTTTGGAGTCCCTAGATATTTAATGACTGATGGTGGTTCACACTTTATTCATGGTGCTTTTTGTAAAATGCTTGCTAAGTATGATGTTAATCATAGAATTTCTCCTTATCACCCACAGTCTAGTGGTCAAGTAGAATTGAGTAACAGAGAGCTCAAATTAATTTTGCAAAAGATTGTAAATAGATCTAGAAAGTGTTGGAAATATGCCCTAGAGGCAATAATAAAATGGTTATTATTATATTTCCTTGTTCATGATAATTGTCTATTGTTCATGCTATAATTATGTTATCTGGAAATCGTAATACATGTGTGAATACATAGACCACAACATGTCCCTAGTGAGCCTCTAGTTGACTAGCTCGTTGATCAATAGATGGTTACGGTTTCCTAACCATGGACATTGGATGTCATTGATAACGGGATCACATCGTTAGGAGAATGATGTGATAGACAAGACCCAATCCTAAGCATAGCACAAGATCGTGTAGTTCGTCTGCTAAAGATTTTCTAATGTCAAGTATCTTTTTCCTTAGACCATGAGATTGTGCAACTCCCGGATACCGTAGGAATACTTTGGGTGTGCCAAACGTCACAACGTAACTGGGTGGCTATAAAGGTGCACTGCGGGTATCCCCAAAAGTATCTATTGGGTTGGCACGAATCGAGACTGGGATTTGTCACTCCGTATGACGGAGAGGTATCTCTGGGCCCACTCGGTAGGACATCATCATAATGAGCTCATTGTGATCAAGGAGTTGATCATGGGATGATGTGTTACGGAACGAGTAAAGAGACTTGCTGTAACGAGATTGAACAAGGTATCGGTATACCGACGATCGAATCTCGGGCAAGTGCTATACTGGTAGACAAAGGGAATCGTATACGAGACTGATTGAATCCTTGACATCGTGGTTCATCCAATGAGATCATCATGGAGCATGTGGGAGCCAACATGGGTATCCAGATCCCGCTGTTGGCTATTGGCCGGAGAGATGTCTCAGTCACGTCTGCATGCCTCCCGAACCCGTAGGGTCTACACACTTAAGGTTCGATGACGCTAGGGTTATAGGGAGTAGATGTACGTGGTTACCGAATGTTGTTCGGAGTCCCGGATGAGATCCCGGACGTCACGAGGAGTTCCGGAATGGTCCGGAGGTAAAGATTTATATATGGGAAGTCCCGTTTTGGACACCGGAAGTATTCTGGGCGTTATCGGTAACGTACCGGGACCACCGGAAGGGTTCGGGGGTCCACCGGGAGGGGCCACCAGCATCGGAGGCCTGCGTGGGCCAAGTGTGGGAAGGGAACAGCCCCTAGGTGGGCTGGTGCGCCCCCCCCCCCACAAGAGGCCCAAGGCGCAGGGAAGGGGAGAGGGGGAAAACCCTAGGCTCAGATGGGCCTAAGGCCCACCTATGGTGCGCCCCCCTCTCTTCCCCTCTGGCCGCCCCCCTAGATGCATCTAGGGCTGGCCGCCACCCCTAGGGGGGAACCCTAGATGGGGGCGCAGCCCCTCCCCTCCCCCTATATATAGTGGGGGTTTTGGGGCTGCCAGAGACACGAGTCTCCCTCTCTCTTGGCGCAGCCCTACCCCTCTCCCTCCTCGTCTCTCATAGTGCTTGGTGAAGCCCTGCTGGAGTGGCACACTCCTCCACCACCACCACGTCGTCGTGCTGCTGCTGGACGGAGTCTTCCCCAACCTCTCCCTCTCTCCTTGCTGGATCAAGGCGCGGGAGACGTCACCGGGCTGCACGTGTGTTGAACGCGGAGGCACCATTGTTCGGTGCTTAGATCGGAATCGGCCGCGATCTGAATCGCTTCGTGTACGACTCCACCGACGGCGTTCTTGCAACGCTTCCGCATCGCGATCTTCAAAGGTATGAAGATGCACTCCCTCTCGTTGCTAGTAAACTCCATAGATTGATCTTGGTGATGCGTAGAATTTTTTTAATTTCTGCAACGATCCCCAACAGTGGCATCATGAGCTAGGTCTATGCGTAGTTTCTATGCACGAGTAGAACACAAATTGTTGTGGGCGTCGATTTTGCCAATTTACTTGCCGTTACTAGTCTTATCTTGATTCGGCGGCATCGTGGGATGAAGCGGCCCGGACCGACCTTACACGTAAGCTTACGTGAGACAGGTTCCACCGACTGACATGCACTTGTTGCATAAGGTGGCTAGCGGGTGTCTGTCTCTCCCACTTTAGTCGGATCGGATTCGATGAAAAGGGTCGTTATGAAGGGTAAATAGAAATTGGCATATCACATTGTGGTGTTGGCGTAGGTAAGAAACGTTCTTGCTAGAAACCTATAGCAGCCACGTAAAAAATTTGCAACAACAATTAGAGGACGTCTAACTTGTTCTTGCAGCATATGCCGTGTGATGTGATATGGCCAAAAGGATGTGATGAATGATATATGTGATGTATGAGATTGATCATGTTCTTGTAGTAGGAATCATGACTTGCATGTCGATGAGTATGACAACCGGCAGGAGCCATAGGAGTTGTCTTAGTTTATTGTATGACATGTGTGTCAATGAAAACGCCATGTAATTACTTTACTTTATTGCTAACCGTTAGCTATAGTAGTAGAAGTAATAGTTGGCGAGACAACTTCATGAAGACACGATGATGGAGATCATGGTGTCATGCCGGTGACGATGATGATCATGGCGCCCCGAAGATGGAGATCAAAAGGAGCAAAATGATATTGGCCATATCATGTCACTATTTGATTGCATGTGATGTTTATCATGTTTTTACATCTCATTTGCTTAGAATGATGGTAGCATAAATAAGATGATCCCTCGTTAAAATATTAAGAATTGAGTTCCCCCTAACTGTGCACCGTTGCTAAGGTCCATTGTTCCGAAGCACCACGTGGTGATCGGGTGTGATAGGTTCTAACGTTCGCATACAACAGGTGTAAGCCAGATTTACACACGCAATACACTTAGGTTGACTTGACGAGCCTAGCATGTACTGACATGGCCTCGGAACACGGAAGACCGAAAGGTCAAACATGAGTCGTATAGAAGATACGATCAACATGAAGATGTTCACCGATGATGACTAGTCCGTCTCACATGATGATCGGACACGGCCTAGTTGACTCGGATCATGTATCACTTAGATGACTAGAGGGATGTCTATCTGAGTGGGAGTTCATTAAATAATTTGATTAGATGAACTTAATTATCATGAACGTAGTCTAAAACTTTGCAATATGTCTTGTAGATCAAATGGCCCATGCTAATGTTGCCCTCAACTTCAACGCGTTCCTAGAGAAAACCAAGCTGAAAGACGATGGTAGCAACTACATGGACTGGGTCCGTAACCTGAGGATTATCCTCATAGCTGCCAAGAAAGCATATGTCCTTGAAGCACCGTGTCGGAGTAATGGGCCACGGGTAGGCAAACCCGAGCCCCTAGACCTTTCAAAACATCGGGGCAGACTGCGCCCCTCAAGACCCCAAGACGAAGAGCCGCCTTCTGAGAGTCGGCGACAGAGCCGCCGACTGCCCCTCCCAGCCGAGTCCCAGAGACGGCCTCAAGATAAGCCGACTCCCAGCCAGCGACTTCCGATGAAGCCGGCTGTGGGGAGTCGGCCCACGACTCCAACCACTTACTGCCTGTGCGACTACGGACGGGATGGGATGAAGTCCCTCGCAGCCCATCCCTGCCCCGCTCATAAAGGACAGGCATGGCCACAGAGCGCCGTACTGACAGAGATCTCCGTCCGTGGCGACATCATTGCCACGCCGCCTCGACGTCAGCCCGTGGGCGAGATCCTCGTACCCACGATGGCTCGTCAGACGACCAAGACGGCGGGACCCGCCTGTCGACGGAGTGCGAAAACGGCGAGCGCCCAAGACGGACCCGCTGGGAGTCGGCCTCCGAGAGTCGGCCGGCCCCTCCCACGGGCTCCATGCGCCATTAACCAGACAAGACAGGGGATGGCAACAGTGATCGCCCGCCAGGCGGCGGCACTGTTGCCATGACCCCACGACCAGGCTCGCGTCATTAGAAGCGCGGCTACAGTAACCCACAGCCGGCAAGACCCGCCCGCGGCGGACAAGGGCTGTCGGCCCCAAGCTGGACTGTCGGCGGGGCCCACTAGTCGGCGGGCCCAAAAGTCGGCGGAGAAGACGGCGACTTAAGAGACTGACGGCTGGGACCTGCTCCCAGACGGATTACCATTGTACCCCCGGGGGGTAGGCCTATATAAACCCCCCGGGGCACCCATGCAAAGGGTTGGAACCTAGTAGTTTGACACACACATAGAGGGAAGAAAGGAGCTAGCCGTGCCCTTCTCCTTCCTCACCCCCAAACAGCTCAAGGAGCGACCTTGTACTCACTTTGCCATAGTGATCATGCGGAGACCCCGCAGAGCAGCAGTAGGGGTGTTATCTCCCCGGAGAGCCCTGAAGCTGGGTAAGATTCGCCGGCGTGCATGCCTTCGCCTCATCCGCTTCTGAGCACCGCGACGTTCTACTTGCCCCCACCATGATAAGCCATCCTTTGGCATATGTCGCACCCAACCCCCGACATTTGGCGCCCACCATGGGGCTAGGTGCACCGTCGTCCGGAGACCTGCTCTGGACGGGAACCCTCTTCCTCCCTGGCGAACGCAGCCAGCCCGGCATGCCAGACGGAGTCTGCGCCGACGCGCTGCATGGCGCTGAGGTCGCCTGCGCGGCGAGCTGCCTCGCCGAACTTGTCGGCGAGGTTCGCCTCTCCGACGAGCCTGCATCCGACGCAGGCACGAATGGCCCCGAGAGCCTCCTCGCGGGCCTCCTCGAGCAGCTCCACGTCGCCGACGAGCCTGCCGCCGACCTGGAGTCCGTCGGTTCCACCGACCCGATGCTGGTCGACTCCGACACCGCGTCACTCGACGCGTTCCCCACCAACGTGGTGGTCTACGATGAGCCGCTCCCTCGCGCGGAGAGCGGCGGAAGCACCGTCATGGAGGTGCTCGTCATCGGTCACAGTGAGCCTTTCGGTGAGGGAGCTCATGACCCTCTCGACGCAGTTCTGCAAGACCTAACCGCGCCTATTCCGGAAGACGCCGACGCTGGGACGCTGGAAGCGCGCCACCTCCAGCTCCTCGTGGGTGCAAAGAAGCTGGCAAGCATGAGACGCTTGTCAGAAGCCTACCAGCGCGAGATGGATCGCGTAGTGGGCGGCTCGCTGGCTCCGAATGGGCCTAGCCGCCTAGGCGCGGTCCATCAGCGCGGCGTAGCCATCGCCAATCTGTTTGGGGCGAATCGCCCCGTGTACGCCACGCCCACGGAAAACATCCGCGCCGCCCAGGCAGCGGCAGACGAGCTGGATAACTTCGAGGGCGAGGAGCGCCGCCTGATGACGGAGCGAGTCCAGCAGCTCCTCGACGCGGCTGCTGCGCAAGACGAAGCCGGCTGCCGCCGCGGAGGCGCCAGACGACAACACGGTGACTTGCCTCCCCGCCGAGATCAAGGCGCGACGTCTCGGACGCCGACTGGCGGCGTCCGTGGAAGAAAAAACAAGGATCCGGCTGTCAGCCATAGCCGGACTCACATCTCCATCAAGCGCGACGAAGACGGCCGCCCGAGAGCAGTGGAGCGGCGGGACGACTACCTGCCTCCACCTCCCCGCAGAGAAAGGCGCGTCTCCTAGCCATCCATCGAGCATCCGACTCTCGGCGACCGCCTTGGCCGCCGAGAGGGAGTCGGAGAAAACGACGCCCATCACCGGATCGAGCGACTCCACCGATCCCTGGCGCTGGAAGAAGAAGAAGAGTTGGGCCCGCCCTGTTTCGGACCTCGCATCCGAGACGAGCCCTTCCCTAGAGGATTCACACTCCCCCGAGATACACCCAAATACACCGGCTCCATGAAGCCGGAGGACTGGCTAGTGGACTACTCCACGGCCGTCAAGATAGCTTAACGGCAACAAGCGCGTTGCCGTAAAGTATGTTCCCCTCATGCTCCAGGCACGGCCGGACATGGTTGAACAGCTTGAAGCCCCGCAGCATCAACAGCTGGGTCGACTTCAGCGAGTCCTTCGTCCGCAACTTCACGAGCACATACAAGCGACCTCCCAAGCCTCACCAGCTTTCCTTGTGCGTGCAAGGACCCAACGAGTCTACTCGCGACTACCTCACGCGCTGGGCCGAGCTCTGGAACTCCTGCGAGGGAGTGCACGAGGTGCAAGCTATCGAGTACTTCACCGCCGGGTGCGAGAAGGCACCTCCTCAAGCACAAGCTCCTTTGCGGCGAGCCGGAGACCCTCGACGAGTGCTGATCATAGCGCATAAGTACGCCATGAGACCGACTCCTCCATGAAGTCGGAGATCAAGTCGCGCGACTAAAAGGTGGCTCCTCGGGCTCCTAGAACTCCGGTGGCGACACCAGTCGGCGGCAAGCAGCAGAATGATCACTGGCGCAAGGCCCGCAGCCGCTTCCAACAGCCGGCAGTGGCGGCGATCGAGACCAACAGCGGAAGGGCAGCCTCACCAAGCGGCGTAAAGGCGGCAAGTCCAACTGGTCGCCGCCTTCTCTTCGAAAGCAGACTCTAGATGGACCCCGAAGTTCCATAGCGGCGCGCAGTCGTCGAACTACACCACCGGAAGTGCCATCGCTCACCAGATCGCCAAGGAGACGACCTCATCCCTCCTCCGCTTTCTTTGGGCCGCCGCCTCCACCATCGCTTCAAAGAGCGGTTTGTCGAGTCCGGCTCGGCCGCAAGACAAGACGAGTACCTAGAAGAGCATGGAGCTTACGTGGTGTTCACGGTGTGGTGGCGATTGCCACAAAGAAAGCGGCTGCAATGTGACAGAAGTGAATGCAGAGCATCGATACTCCGAATTCATGCACCGTCCGAGAAACCTATCGCTTGGGCCGAGCTAATCACCCGGAGGTGATGCGAATCCGGGCTCCTACGCCTGGTCTTGGGAGCCACCCTTGCTGCGGATAGGCGGGCTGCTCGCTTCGCGAAAGTCTTGATAGACGGAGGCAGCAGATCAACATCCTGTACAAGGATACAATGGAGAAGTTAGGAATCAAGCAAAGACAGCTTCAGAACAGCCGGACTGTGTTCCACGGAATTGTACCTGGCCTTTCCTGCTCACCGATAGGCAAGATCCTGATAGGCGTCCTCTTTGGGGACAAAGATCACTTTCGCCGAGAGCCAGTCTGGTTCGAAGTGGTGGACCTCGAAAGCCCATACCATGCTCTGCTTGGCCGAACTGATCTGGCCAAGTTCATGGCGGTCCCCCACTACGCCTACCTCAATATGAAGATGCTGAGTACTAAGGGGATTCTGACCGTAGCCGGCGACTACAGAAAGTCGTCCGACTGTGCAGCCGAAAGTAGTTGGCTGGCTGAGTCCCTGGTGATCGCAGCTGAGAAGCGGCTCCTTGATCGGGTTGTGGCAATGGCCGGCAAGCAGCCAGAGATGTCGCCCGACCCCAAGGAGTCAGAAGCTGAGGGCTCGTTCAAGCCGGCCAAAGAGACCAAGAAGATACCCTTGGACCCGGAGCACCCGGAGAGGTACGCTGTCGTAGGTGCAAACCTTGACAATAAATAGGAAGGCGAGCTCGTCGACTTCCTCCGTGAGAATCGGGACATTTTCGCATGGTCCCCTAAAGACATGCCAGGTGTACCGACGGAATTCACCGAGCACAAGTTAAATGTCCAGTCTGATGTGAAGCCCGTTAGGCAGCCCTTTGTGCCGCCTGTCAGAAAGAAAAGAAGAGTTGTTGGAGAAGAGATAGCCCGGCTCCTCGCAGCCGGTTTCATCATGGAAGTGTTATTTCCAGAGTGGTTAGCAAACCCGGTCTTGGTACTAAAGAAGAACAAGCAGTGGCGGATGTGTATTGACTACACAAGCCTCAACAAAGCTTGCCCCAAGGACCCGTTCGCTTTGCCGAGAATTGATCAGGTGATAGACTCCACATCCGGATGCGAGCTGTTGAGCTTCTTAGATGCATATTCAGGATATCATCAGATCAAGCCGAACCCGTCCGACAGAATGAAGACCGCCTTCATCACGCCGTTTGGAGCCTTCTGCTACCTGACCATGACGTTCGGCTTGAGGAATGCTGGCGCCACCTTTCAGCGTTGCATGCAGAAGTGCCTCCTCAAGCAGCTCGGCAGAAACGCCCACGTTTACATGGACGACGTGGTGGTGAAGACGGAGAAGCGAGGAACGCTGCTAGAAGACCTCAAGGAGACCATTGAAAATCTGCGCCGATTCCAGATCAAGCTCAACCAAGAGAAGTGCGTCTTCGGAGTACCAGCCGGCTAGCTCCTTGGTTTCCTGGTCTCTGAACGCGGCATAGAGTGCAACCCCGTGAAGATAAAGGCAATCGAAAGGATGGAAGTACCCCGCCGACTGCTAGATGTGCAAAAGTTCACCGGCTGCTTGGCGTCCATCAGCCGATTCATCAGCCGACTGGGCGAGAAAGCTCTTCCTCTGTACCAGCTCATGAACAAGACCACCTTCTTCGAATGAAACTCCAAGGCGGACGAAGCTTTTCTCCAGTTGAAGAAAATGTTGACTACTCCCCATCTTTGGCGGCTCCGACTCCAAAGGAGCCCATGCTCTCATATATTGCCGCCACCAGCGAGGTAGTCAAGCCAATCATTGTAGTTGAGCGCAAGGAGGAAGGCAAGGCGCTACCTGTCCGAGAGACCGTATATTACCCGAGCGAAATCTTGTCGACCTCCAAGCATAACTACCCCCACTACCAGAAGATGTGTTACGGCGTGCACTTTGCCGCCAAGAAGTTGAAGCCTTACTCTCAAGAGCATCCAATCACCGTGGTTTGCACGACCCCACTAGCGGAGATCATCGGAAGCCGAGATGCTTCTGGCCGAGTGGCCAAATGGGCCATAGAGTTGGTCCCCTACACCATCTATTACCAGCCCCGCACCGCCATCAAGTCACAAGCGCTGGTCGACTTCCTCGTCGACTGGGCCAAGACCCAGTACCTGCCGCCAGCGCCCGACTCCACCCATTGGCGGATGCACTTCGATGGCTCCAAGATGCGCACCGGCTTGGGAGCCGGCATGGTCCTCACTTCCCCCAAAGGCGACAAGCTCAAGTACGCGCTGCAGATCCATTTTGCCACCTCCAACAACGTCGCCGAATACGAGGCGCTCATTCACGGCTCCGGCTTGCCAAAGAGCTTGGCATTCGCGGATCCCGTGTTATGGCGACTCGACTTGGTGGTCCAACAATCATCCGGTGATGGGGCGCCAAAGATGCAAACATGGCGAGCTACCGTTTCCTGGTACAGTAGCTGAGTGGATATTTTGAGGGGTGCGAATTCCTCCACGTGCCAAGAAACGACAACGACCAAGCAGATGCCTTGGCAAGAATCGGCTCCACCCGCCAGGCAATACCATCCGGCGTCGCCCTTCAGCGCCTCCTCAAGCCATCTGTGAAGCCGTCACCAGAGTCAGACTCCATTTTTGTGCCGGCTCCCCCTGAAGAAGTCGGATCCGACTCCAAAGCCTCAGCAGACGGCACAAGAATTCCGGCAGACGGCCCCAAGAACGCTGCAGTCGAAGCCGGCCCGGGGACTGCGGCGACCATTGCGAAGACTCGATTAGATTGCCGGGGACTGCGCCCCACCGGCTCTGGGACTTCTTCAACCCTGCAAGCTGCTGCGGACTCCAACCCGCCGCCTCCCAGCCCAGCCGCCCTCGTCCAAGTAGCAGTACTGGCAGTCGAAGAAATAGCAGCACCCTCATGGGCCCAGCCCATCCTGAAGTTCTTAGTAAGCGGAGAGCTACCAACCGATGAGACCTTGGCTCGGCAAGTGCAACGCCGAGCGGCAGCCTACACTATAGTCAACAGAGAGCTGGTCAGGCGCAGCGTCACTGGTGTCTACCAGCACTGCGTCGAGCCAGAGCAAGGCCAAGCGATTCTCGAAGACATCCATCAGGGCGAGTGCGGCCATCATGCAGCCTCAAGATCACTCGTCGCCAAAGCCTTCCGACACGGTTTCTTCTGGCCGACTGCCCTAGAAGAGGCAAGGAATTAGTTCAAAAATGCAAGGGGTGCCAGGTGTTCCGCTCCAAGCCGTTTCAGCCGGCTTCTGCACTCAATATCCCCATCGCCTGGCCCTTTGCTGTTTGGGGCCTGGACATGGTGGGACCATTCAAAACGGCACGAGGCGGCCTAACTCACTTACTTGTCGCGGTGGACAAGTTCACCAAGTGGATAGAAGCAAAACCCATCAAGAAGTTGAATGGTCCTACTGCAGTGACTTTCATCGCCGACATCACGACTCGGTACGACGTACCACACAACATCATCACCGATAATGGCACAAATTTTGCCAAAGGCGCCCTGGCCCGTTTCTGCGCAATGCAAGGCGTCCGATTGGACTTAGCGTCCGTTGCCCATCCGCAGTCAAACGGCCAGGTGGAGCGAGCGAACGGCCTCATCCTCTCTGGTCGAACCATTGGAGCGTTCGGTCGGCTGCTGGCTTGAGGAGTTGCCAGCCGTCCTCTGGAGTCTGCACACGACTCCAAACAAGTCAACTGGCTTCACACCCTTCTTCCTCGTCTACGGTGCCGAGGCCGTCATCCCAACGGATATAGAGTTCAACTCCCCGTGAGTCACCATGTACACCGAAGAGGAAGCAGAAGAAGCACGTCAAGACGGCGTCGATCTGCTGGAAGAGGGCCGGCTGTTGGCACTTAGCCGGTCCAAATCTACCAGCGAGCTCTGCGCCGCTACTACAACAAGAAGGTCAAGCCAAGATCATTCCTAGAGGGCGACCTTGTGCTCCGGCTGATCCAGCGAACAGCCGCCAGCACAAGTCGTCGGCGCTTTGGGAAAACCCATTCATCGTCGACAAAGTCTTTGGCAATGACTCTTACTACTGATCGGCGCCGAAGCCCGAGCACGCACGCAAGAGGGACGACTCCGGCAAAGAGACGGAACGGCCATGGAATGCGAATCTCCTCCAAAGATTTTACAGTTGATGCAGTATGTACCATGCTACCTTTTGTGTTTAAAGTACCAAGACTTGGGCCCCGAGACGCGAGCTCGGGACTGCCCTCTTTGTTGTCTCAGATGATAAAATTATGCCTTTGAGTATATTACTCTTTGTTATGCTATTTGGCACGGGCTCGACTAGTCGGCCCGGGACTCGCCATTGGGCTATGAAATGCTTCTGCAATCGACAAGTAACGTCACGATTACCTAAGCCGTCTCTGTCGAAGCCGCAGCTCAGAGCGATCGCTTGGTGGGCAGGAGTAAGGAAGAACGAGGCGCCCTACGAAAAAATGGCTAAGGACCCAAAGCATAAACATAGTTTAAATCGGCTTCCAGCCCCGTTTTGTAAAGACTCCTGAATTACTCCGGGTGGGTTAAAAGAATTCTCGCAATCGAAAATAATTATGAGAATGGTACGAAGCTAGAACCAAGAATCTTGAAGAGAATGGAGCAAGATTAAAGAGAAACTCATCTTCGGTCTTCAAAATTCGAGAATGACGACGAGAAACATCACCATGAATTATTGAAGCACTCCGGAATGAAAATTAGAAAGGTTGAACCAACAATGAAAATAATTTGAAAGATCTTGGAGAAAGACATATGACTGATGATAATTCATTCTTACGTCAAACTTTGCAATGAATTTGGGAATAGCTCTTGAAAAATTAGAAGAGTTAGGTAAGATCCTGGGAAAGACCTGTGGGTTAGGGCCCACTCAAAAGAACCACCGTTGAACAATTGTTTGAAATAGATATTGCACCGGTAGAATTAAATGGCTTGAATGAGATAGCATCCTCAAAAGAACTTGAGTGAATTGAGAATGGAAACTAGAATCTTCCGAGATATCTTCAACACTCCTAACAATTGAATAGCGAGAAATGGATGATTAAGAGATACATCGACATGAGAAAGCATTTGGAGCGATGAAAAGAATCGATCAACACCGAAAACTTGACTTAAATCCACCGGAAAAGAAAATTAGAATGGAACAATGATAAGGTTAAAGCTTCCTTAGCGTCTTCATGAGAAATCACCGGATAAAACAATAAAGGAAAAGAATGAAGAAACTTCACTCAATAAAATGGATACTTGATTAAGAAATCTGAGTCCTTGAAGAAAAAGGGTGGGAGGGCGGGAAAACAAAGGGAACTTAGGTCGGATGAAACGAACACCGTTGAGAAAAACTTAGAATTGATCTTGCGAATGTTGGAATAATCGGATCCACTTGAAGAGAAGCACGCCGGTTGAGAAAAGAATTAACATGACAAGCTCAGTGATCAAGAAGGCTTAGTATTCACATAGCAATATGAGAACACCATTTAGGAAAGGTATGGAATCAACACTTGGCATTGAAGCAACTCGAATACCACAAATAAAACAAAACAAGGATTTGGCTTGCAGAATAAGCCGGAACAAATACATATGATAGAGATTTACCCAATCCCATATCATGCATCTGTCGGAAAGATATTCTAGGGGCTACTTGAATTCCCACCTATAAACTCCCAAGCTTTACGGTTATGCAATCTGGTGTTGGGGATCTGAGGGACACAAAATATATCACCCAAACTAACAATACCTAGATCCATTGTATCCATCCTTCAACACATAACCAAGAAATCCTCGAAATCGTGTACCTCGACCTTGAAAAACATCCGTTATACAAGTCATGGCAATACTCCCTTTCGCCACAAGATCTTTGGGCTATCGGGGTTATCTCACCAACAACTGCACAAAAGAGATTTCGATGTCGGTAAAACTCAGGTATTCCAGAACTGCAACGATAAAATTGTGACGACAACACCTCGGAGCTCAACTCCCCGGGACACTGCCACAACCCCTAAATGTCAGGAGGCACCAAGAACAATGTTCTCGTCACAAAACCATCGGAACGATTCCAAGATACCCACGTGATCCTAAAAAAAATTTTAGTGAAATTTGAGGAGAGAAAGTCAAAACTCTCGTCGGGATACCTCACCAGAGCGGCGAAGGGACCGGGAGTAAAAAGAATCCTACTCTCGATATATATAATCCTAAGACTCAAAACATTTTCCATTCTAGACTCAACAACGCCAGCAAACAATCAAGTAGGGGGCTCCTAAGTCGGGGAAGGCTCTGATTACCAACTTACAACGCCCTCGATGCGGCTATATCTCCCACGTGTCGAAGCACGACTTAGAGGCATAACCGCATTGAAAGCAATGTCGCAAGTGAGGTAATCTTCACACAACCCATGTAATACATAAGGGAAAAGATACATAGTTGGCTTACAATCGCCACTTCACACAATACATGAGTAAAACATTACATCATACAGATACAATCAAGGTCCGACTACGGAACCAAAATAAAAGAAGACTACCCCAAATGCTACACAGATCCCGATCGTCCCAACTGGCTCCACTCTTGATCACTGAAGCGAAACAACACAACGCACAAAGATCTTCATCGAGCTCCTCCTTGAGCTCGGGTGCATCACCGCACGATTTCATCGGCACACCGCAAACTGGTTTTGGAAGTATCTGTGAGTCACGGGGACTCAGCAATCTCACACCAGCGAGATCAAGACTATATAAGCTTAAAGGGAGGACAGGGTAGTGAGGTGGAGCTGCAGCAGCGACTAGCATATATGGTGGCTACATACGCAAATGAGAGCGAGAAGAGAAGGCAAAAGCACGGTCGAACAACTATGATCAAGAAGTGATCCCAAAACTACTTACGTCAAACATAACTCCAACACCGTGTTCACTTCCCGGACTCCACCGAGAAGAGACCATCACGGTTACACACACGGTTGGTGTATTTTAATTAAGATCAACCGGGTTTTACTACAACCGACATTAACAAATTCCCATCTGCCACATAACGCGGGCACGGCTTTGAAAGTTCAAAACCCTGCGGGGTGTCCCAACAAGCCCATGATAAGCTCTCGCGATCAACGAAGGATATTCCTTCTCCCGGAAGACCCGATCAGTCTCGGAATCCCGGCTACAAGACATTTCGACAGCAATAAAACAAGACCAGCAAAGCCGCCCGGATGTGCCGACAAATCTTGATAGGAGTCGCACGTACCTCGGTCTCAGGGCACACCGGATGAGCCAGACGTCGGGTTGGCATAAACCCTGGTTGCCCGAGGGGCGCCGGACATCGCTTCGGTTTGGACCAGCACTCGAAGGAGAACTGGCCGGGGCTAAAATAAAGATGACCCTCGGGCTCCGAAACCCAAGGGAAAAAGGGCATAGGTGAGGCAAATGGTAAAACCAATGTTGGGCCTTCTTTGGAAAAGTCTTATTCAAAGCGAACTGTCAAGGGGTCCCATAAATCACCCGACCGCGTTAGGGACGCAAAATCCGGGAACATAACACCGATATGACGGAAACTAGGGCGGCAAGAGTGGAACAAAACACTGCATAAGGCCGAGCCTTCCACCCTTTACCAAGTATATAGATGCATTAATTAAATAAGATATATTGTGATATCCCAACAAGTAAACATGTTCCAACGAGGAACAACATCTCCATGTTCAACAAGGAACAAACTTCATCTTCACCGCAACTAACAACGCTATAAGAGGGCTGAGCAAAGCGGTAACATAGCCAAACAACGGTTTGCTAGGAAAGGATGGTTAGAGGTTTGACATGGCAACATGGGAGGCATGATAAGCAAGTGGTAGGCATCGTAGCATAGGCATAGCAAAAGAGCGAGCAACTAGCAAGCAAAGATAGAAGTGATTTCGAGGGTATGGTCATCTTGCCTGAAATCCATAAGGAAGAAGAACGAATCCATGAAGAAGACAAGCGGACGAAGTCGAATGAATCCTCACAACTCCGAGCGAACCGAAGCTAACGAGAGAAGCAAACCGGAAAGAAGCAAACAACATAGTAAACAACCATCACATAAACATGGCATGATGCGCAAACAAGTATGATGCATGTCCGGTTTAATGAGGCATGGCATGGCAATATGCACAAACAACACTACAAGTTAAGTGGAGCTCAATATGCAACGGGTTGCATATTGACAAAACTTCACAACATTTATTTAGTTCGCTCTTGATTAGGGACACAACAATATTAAATGTTATTAACCATGGCAAGAGGTGAAGCAAAATGAAACTACCTATCTAGGCAAGTTTAAATGAGGCCGGAAACAACGAACAACAATTCCGGAAAATCCCCATATGCAAATTATGGATTCGGTACAGATCTGTCCTAAAGCATATTTTAGAGTTGTTAAACATGCAAAGTAATGCTACCATGTTAAACTAGGCATTCTTTCTACCCCATTTACATATATAATTTATTTAAATCCGAGTTACGGTTATTTAGTTATGAAATAAATCATTTTAGCATGGCAATTAAGCAAATTAATGCAAACAACAATTTTAAACATTTAAATGTTGTTATCATGATGCGGATGACATGTGCAAGTTTATGCAATTTTTATGAAAACGTTAACATGAGCATGATACGAGGCATTATGTCACCGTGGTGGAAGAAAGGGGTGCCACGGCAACGAATCCGAAAATGGTGCCACGGCAACATATCGGTTCCGATAACTCGATTGAGATACCGATGCAAAGGAAAGTGGGCGTGAGCGAGTCATGCGAGGATGGTGGGGTGATCCCGGATTCCGGGTTCCCACGGAACGGTGGCATGTCAAAAGAGGGGCATCGCAAGGATGATTCGGACACGGTCGGTCATCTCGGGTTATACCTCCGGAACGTTCAAACGGGACGGGTCGAGTTTCGTAGAGGGAAGTAGACGTTCACGGGTCGTCGGGGAAGTAGAGGAAGTAGTCGTTCTCGCGATGATCGCTGCGGGAAGTAGTGGTACACGGCGACGGTAGAGGAAGTAGTGTTCACGTTCGTTTTCGAAGAGGTGCTTGACGGGTCCGAAACCCTTCGGGGTTGTCGTGGTACTTGCGGTCTCGCGATGGTAGTCGTACACGGCGTAGGGGAAGTAGACGTTCTCGTTCGATGGTTGTGGTACATCTCGTCATCGGAGTAGTGGTACACACGAAGGTAGTCGAACTTGACGGTTCCGTTACACAGGTCTTCGGCGACGGTAGTTGTACACGTTTCATCGGGGTACTTGTCGTTTCCGGTTCGGTGGTCGTCGGGTCGTAGTGGTACACACGCATCACGTAGTCGAACTTGGTACATTCCGAAGGGGTACTTGGCGTTTCCGGGTGTAGTCGAACTTGACGAAAACGGGTCTCCCAAAGACGTCGTGGTACTTGCGCATCCACCGGTAGTCGAACTTGGTGAAAACCCACGGTGTCGGTACTTGGACTTGGCGATTCTGGTCGAAGAGGGCAAGCGGAGGCGCATCCTCCTTCCTGCTCAAACGGGCGAGGCGGGCAGGTTGCTCATCTGGTCCCCGCCGGTGGGACTCAAGCGGCGGCCATGGCGTCGGGCAGGACCTCCAAGTGGAGCAGGAGGCGGCCATGGCATCGGCACGGCGGTCGCGTGGAGGCGACGAGGAGGAGGTCGCGGGGACGGGAGGAGAAGGGATGGCGGCGGCGAGCTCGATGCCCGCGGCGAGGAGGGTTGAGGCACGGCGAGGAGGAGGTCGGAGGCGCTGGTGACTCGCCGGAGCTCGGACCAACGGGAGCTCGACCCCGCGAGGAAGATGGCCTGCAGGCTCGCGGGAGGTGGTCGCCCGCGACGAGGTTCACCGGGCGACGGGTCACGAGGTAGAGGCCTTCAGGCGGCAGGGACGGAGGAGATGCAGCAAGGGGCAGGGGAAGAACGGTCGAGGAGGAGCTGGAGAGGCCAAGGACGGCGGCGCGTGATGCCACGAGGAGGAGGCAGGCGAGCGGGGGGGTTCGGTCGCGAGGAGGGAGAGAGATGGGATCGAGGGAAAAGGGAGATCGGGCGCGGGCGCTCTCGCTGGAGAGGAGCGAAGGAGGAGGAGGAGGATCGAGGGAGATGGGGTTCGGGCTAGGGTTACGGGTGAGTGGGCCTTGGGAGGCCATGGGCCTGGGAGGCCTTGGGCCAGCCAGGGGTTAGGTCGGCTGGAGGGAGGGAATGGCCAGGGCCAGTGGGCCTTGGGATCTCTCTCTTCCTCTCTTAAAAAAACAGAACGCAAAGAAGAAAGGAGAGAAAAGAAATGAGTGGACAAGAATTAGGGTATGAGGGTAATTTTCCCACTCGCAAAAATATGCTCGTTCAAGAAAAATAGAAAGGCCATGATGGAAGGAAATAAATTCAAATTCATTTGAATATAATTCAAATGGTTTGAATAGGAAGTGGAAGTTTGGAAGGCCCAAAAATGTTGAGAATTTTAGAGGAGTCACAATAAATGGGAAAAGAAATGTTGGCAAAGTTTGGGGACTAAACTTGAAGTAGAAAGGGCATTGGAATTTGCAAGTGTGTTATGGTGAATTCCAATTAATGGAATATTTTATAATAGCTCCATAACTATTAGGAGGATATGTTATAAAGAGAAAACACCATGTGAATTCCCTCGATTTAAATGGATCGAAAAATCCATACAATTTATTTAGAAGAGTTTAAAAAAAATTAATGATATGATGGCATGATGACATGATGCAATGCAAAAACAAAACAAACCACACGACAAAACTCGGAAACCCTGGAAGGCAACTGAAACTCCGGTCTTGGGGCGTCACAACACTCCACCACTACGAGAGGATCTCGTCCCGAGATCTAGGATGGCACCGGAGAAAAGCGGAAGAGGAAGAGGTAAAACAAAGTTGCTTCTTTGACAAACGAGTGAAACCAAAGAACTTTGATAGGTTGAACAAAATGAAAGAAAGAAAACAATGAAGATGAAGAAAGTTGAAAACACTCAGTTAGAAAAGAGGAACAAGGGATACTACGAAAACCAAGAGTTTTAGTGATAAAATAGATATTGAAACCACTCTGGTTAAAACTAGATAGACTAGGAATAAGATTGATAAAATTTGGGCAGCACTCCGACTGAAAATGGAAGGAATTGAACATGAACTAGGCAAAAGGAAAGCACCTGGATGAGACTCCGGTTAAAAGAGGAACGATAGACACAACACTCCGGTTAAAAACGATAAGCAAGGAAAAGGACATGGTCTTTACAAAACGAGGTGAAATTCTGCCACCAACGGAAACAAACGATTGGATTGATATCAACAAGGAGACGAGAAAAACTTATTTCACCGAGAGGACAAATGAAGAACTTGGGTCATTAATAAGCACCATAAATAACAACAATCCTTAGGGAAAGCTTTAGGTGAAATATAGCCCAAAACAACTCCAATGAAGAGATTGATGGATTTAAAATACCTCATCCTTGACAACATGTGAATCATGAAACACGAACTCAAATTGTCGAGAATGACATAACACCACCTCAAATGATAAGGTAGAACAAATTGCACTTCGAAATGCAAGAAGAAGAATACATGAACGCCTCAAAACAAAACATGTGTTGAACACCATGCTTATTTTAGAGTAAAGCTTGACGGATCTTAACTCCGAGAAAAAATCTTGGAGAACAATTGGAGAAATGAAAAGAATCCTTGACGAACCATCATGTAGAGCCTCCATGAAGAACTCCGGTAAGAAAAGGATGATAGAAAGAAAGAGAAGTTAAAAACACAAGGTGAAGCCTTGCAGTGATAAGATGAAGCTTTGAAATGATATAGCCGAGAAAAACTTTGAACTCTGGAAAGAAAAGATGAAACATCTCGAACCGAGAATGTGATATGATGACCAACTCCGGAAAGAAGAAACTAGATTACTTGGATGAAACAATAATAAGAATTACGTTATGCCTATCCTTCACCAATTAAATTGATGGCAAGCAATGGATTAGGCATACTACTTATACTAAATGAGAAAGGATTGAAAGAGATATAGCTCAACTTGGGAAGGTATTGATGGAACCACCGGTGGGATTGAAACAACGAATAAATTGATATGATAACAAAGGAAGTGAACTCTTGAACGAACCACCATAATAATTGAGAATGAACGTAGCAAAGGCACAATTCACCCGGAAGAATTGTAAAACGAATGAAGATATCTGAGGGGATTTAGACACATTAGAACGAAGAGCTCATGAACTGATTAGAGGATATTTCGACGATGCACCGGTGAGATTTGGAAAACAAGAGTTGAACGCTGGAATGAATAATTCTGAGATGATGGGCTCAGAAGAATCAAACTGAAAAGACTCCTGAATTACTCCGGGTGGGTTAAAAGAATTCTCGCAATCGAAAATAATTATGAGAATGGTACGAAGCTAGAACCAAGAATCTTGAAGAGAATGGAGCAAGATTAAAGAGAAACTCATCTTCGGTCTTCAAAATTCGAGAATGACGACGAGAAACATCACCATGAATTATTGAAGCACTCCGGAATGAAAATTAGAAAGGTTGAACCAACAATGAAAATAATTTGAAAGATCTTGGAGAAAGACATATGACTGATGATAATTCATTCTTACGTCAAACTTTGCAATGAATTTGGGAATAGCTCTTGAAAAATTAGAAGAGTTAGGTAAGATCCTGGGAAAGACCTGTGGGTTAGGGCCCACTCAAAAGAACCACCGTTGAACAATTGTTTGAAATAGATATTGCACCGGTAGAATTAAATGGCTTGAATGAGATAGCATCCTCAAAAGAACTTGAGTGAATTGAGAATGGAAACTAGAATCTTCTGAGATATCTTCAACACTCCGGAACAATTGAATAGCGAGAAATGGATGATTAAGAGATACACTGACATGAGAAAGCATTTGGAACGATGAAAAGAATACGATCAACACTGAAAACTTGACTTAAATCCACCGGAAAAGAAAATTAGAATGGAACAATGATAAGGTTAAAGCTTCCTTAGCGTCTTCATGAGAAATCACCGGATAAAACAATAAAGGAAAAGAATGAAGAAACTTCACTCAATAAAATGGATACTTGATTAAGAAATCTGAGTCCTTGAAGAAAAAGGGTGGGAGGCGGAAAACAAAGGGAACTTAGGTCGGATGAAACGAACACCGTTGAGAAAAACTTAGAATTGATCTTGCGAATGTTGGAATAATCGGATCCACTTGAAGAGAAGCACGCGGTTGAGAAAAGAATTAACATGACAAGCTCGGTGATCAAGAAGGCTTAGTATTCACATAGCAATATGAGAACACCATTTAGGAAAGGTATGGAATCAACACTTGGCATTGAAGCAACTCGAATACCACAAATAAAACAAAACAAGGATTTGGCTTGCGAATAAGCGGAACAAATACATATGATAGAGATTTACCCAATCCCATATCATGCATCCGTCGGAAAGATATTCTAGGGCTACTTGAATTCCCACCTATAAACTCCGAAGCTTTACGGTTATGCAATCTGGTGTTGGGGATCTGAGGGACACAAAATATATCACCCAAACTAACAATACCTAGATCCAAATGTATCCATCCTTCAACACATAACCAAGAAATCCTCGAAATCGTGTACCTCGACCTTGAAAAACATCCGTTATACAAGTCATGGCAATACTCCCTTTTCGCCACGATCTTTGGGCTATCGGGGTTATCTCACCAACAACTGCACAAAAGAGATTTCGATGTCGGTAAAACTCGGTATTCCGTAATCGCAACGATAAAATTGTGACGACAACACCTCGGAGCTCAACTCCCGGACACCGCCACAACCCCTAAATGTCGAGGCACCAAGAACAATGTTCTCGTCACAAAACCATCGGAACGATTCCAAGATACCCACGTGATCCTAAAAAAATTTTAGTGAAATTTGAGGAGAGAAAAGTCAAAACTCTCGTCGGGATACCTCACCAGAGCGATTTAAGGGACCGGGAGTAAAAAGAATCCTACTCTCCGATATATATAATCCTAAGACTCAAAACATTTTCCATTCTAGACTCAACAACGCCAAAGAAACAATCAAGTAGGGGCTCCTAAGTCGGGAAGGCTCGATTACCAACTTACAACGCCTCGATGCGGCTATATCTCCCACGTGTCGAAGCACGACTTAGAGGCATAACCGCATTGAAAGCAATGTCGCAAGTGAGGTAATCTTCACACAACCCATGTAATACATAAGGAAAAGATACATAGTTGGCTTACAATCGCCACTTCACACAATACATGAGTAAAACATTACATCATACAGATACAATCAAGGTCCGACTACGGAACCAAAATAAAAGAAGACTACCCCAAATGCTACACAGATCCCGATCGTCCCAACTGGCTCCACTCTTGATCAGCTGAAGCGAAACAACACAACGCACAAAGATCTTCATCGAGCTCCTCCTTGAGCTCGGGTGCATCACCTGCACGATTTCATCGGCACCGCAAACTGGTTTTGGAAGTATCACGTGAGTCACGGGACTCAGCAATCTCACACCATGAGATCAAGACTATATAAGCTTAAAGGGAGGACAGGGGTAGTGAGGTGGAGCTGCAGCAAGCGACTAGCATATATGGTGGCTACATACGCAAATGAGAGCGAGAAGAGAAGGCAAAAGCACGGTCGAACAACTATGATCAAGAAGTGATCCTGAAACTACTTACGTCAAACATAACTCCAACACGTGTTCACTTCCCGGACTCCGCGAGAAGAGACCATCACGGTTACACACACGGTTGGTGTATTTTAATTAAGATCAACTTCGGTTTACTACAACCGGACATTAACAAATTCCCATCTGCCACATAACCGCAGGCACGGCTTTGAAAGTTCAAAACCTGCGGGGGTGTCCCAACAAGCCCATGATAAGCTCTCGCGATCAACGAAGGATATTCCTTCTCCCGGGAAGACCCGATCAGTCTCGGAATCCGGCTACAAGACATTTCGACAGAATAAAACAAGACCAGCAAAGCCGCCGGATGTGCCGACAAATCCTGATAGGAGTCGCACGTACCTCGGTCTCGTGGCACACCGGATGAGCCAGACGTCGGGTTGGCATAAACCCTGGTTGCCAGGGGCGCCGGACATCGCTTCGGTTTGGACCAGCACTTTCGAAGGAGAACGGCCCGGGCTAAAATAAAGATGACCCTCGGGCTCCGGAAACCCAAGGGAAAAAGGGCATAGGTGAGGCAAATGGTAAAACCAATGTTGGGCCTTCTTTGGAAAAGTCTTATTCAAAGCGAACTGTCAAGGGGTCCCATAAATCACCCGACCGCGTTAGGGACGCAAAAATCCGGGAACATAACACCGATATGACGGAAACTAGGCGGCAAGAGTGGAACAAAACACCGGGCATAAGGCCGAGCCTTCCACCCTTTACCAAGTATATAGATGCATTAATTAAATAAGATATATTGTGATATCCCAACAAGTAAACATGTTCCAACAAGGAACAACATCTCCATGTTCAACAAGGAACAAACTTCATCTTCACCGCAACTAACAACGCTATAAGAGGGCTGAGCAAAGCGGTAACATAGCCAAACAACGGTTTGCTAGGAAAGGATGGTTAGAGGTTTGACATGGCAACATGGGAGGCATGATAAGCAAGTGGTAGGCATCGTAGCATAGGCATAGCAAAAGAGCGAGCAACTAGCAAGCAAAGATAGAAGTGATTTCGAGGGTATGGTCATCTTGCCTGAAATCCCGCAAGGAAGAAGAACGAATCCATGAAGAAGACAAACGGACGAAGTCGAATGAATCCTCACAACTCCGGAACGAACCCGAAGCTAACGAGAGAAGCAAACCGGAAAGAAGCAAACAACATAGTAAACAACCATCACATAAACATGGCATGATGCGCAAACAAGTATGATGCATGTCCGGTTTAATGAGGCATGGCATGGCAATATGCACAAACAACACTACAAGTTAAGTGGAGCTCAATATGCAACGGGTTGCATATTGACAAAACTTCACAACATTTATTTAGTTCGCTCTTGATTAGGGACACAACAATATTAAATGTTATTAACCATGGCAAGAGGTGAAGCAAAATGAAACTACCTATCTAGGCAAGTTTAAATGAGGCCGGAAACAACGAACAACAATTCCGGAAAATCCCCATATGCAAATTATGGATTCGGTACAGATCTGTCCTAAAGCATATTTTAGAGTTGTTAAACATGCAAAGTAATGCTACCATGTTAAACTAGGCATTCTTTCTACCCCATTTACATATATAATTTATTTAAATCCGAGTTACGGTTATTTAGTTATGAAATAAATCATTTTAGCATGGCAATTAAGCAAATTAATGCAAACAACAATTTTAAACATTTAAATGTTGTTATCATGATGCGGATGACATGTGCAAGTTTATGCAATTTTTATGAAAACGTTAACATGAGCATGATACGAGGCATTATGTCACCGTGGTGGAAGAAAGGGGTGCCACGGCAACGAATCCAAAATGGTGCCACGGCAACATATCGGTTCCGATAACTCGATTGAGATACCGATGCAAAGGAAAGTGGGCGTGGCGAGTCATGCGAGGATGGTGGGGTGATCCGGTTCGGGTTCCCACGGAGCGGTGGCATGGCAAAAGAGGGCATCGCAAGGATGATTCGGACACGGTCGGTCATCTCGGGTTATACCTCCGGGACGTTCAAACGGGACGGGTCGAGTTTCGTAGAGGGAAGTAGACGTTCACGGGTCGTTGGGGAAGTAGAGGAAGTAGTCGTTCTCGCGATGATCGCTGCGGGAAGTAGTGGTACACGGCGACGGTAGAGGAAGTAGTGTTCACGTTCGTTTTCGAAGAGGTGCTTGACGGGTCCGAAACCCTTCGGGGTTGTCGTGGTACTTGCGGTCTCGCGATGGTAGTCGTTACACGCGTGGGGAAGTAGACGTTCTCGTTCGATGGTTGTGGTACATCTCGTCGCCGGAGTAGTGGTACACGAAGGTAGTCGAACTTGACGGTTCCGTTACAGGTCTTGGCGACGGTAGTTGTACACGTTTCATCGGGTACTTGTCGTTTCGGTTCGATGGTCGTCGGTCGTAGTGGTACACACGCATCACGTGGTCGAACTTGGTACATTCGAAGGGGTACTTGGCGTTCCGGGTGTAGTCGAACTTGACGAAAACGGTCTCCCAAAGACGTCGTGGTACTTGCGCATCCACGGTAGTCGAACTTGGTGAAAACCCACGGTGTCGGTACTTGGACTTGGCGATTCTGGTCGAAGAGGGCAAGCGGGCGCATCCTCCTTCCTGCTCAAGCGAAGCGAGGCGGGCAGGTTGCTCATCTGGTCCCGGCGGTGGGACTCCAAGGCGGCGGCCATGGCGTCGGGCAGGACCTCCCGAAGTGGAGCAGGGAGGCGCGGCCATGGCATCGGGCACGGCGGTCGCGTGGAGGCGACGAGGAGGAGGTCGCGGGGACGGGAGGAGAAGGGATGGCGGCGGCGAGCTCGATGCCCGCGGCGAGGAGGGTTGAGGCACGGCGAGGAGGAGGTCGGGGCGCTGGTGACTCGCCGGAGCTCGGACCAGGAGCTCGACCCCATGAGGAAGATGGCCTGCAGGCTCGCGGGAGGTGGTCGCCCATGACGAGGTTCACCGGGCGACAGGTCACGAGGTAGAGAGGCCTTCGAGGCGCGGAGACGGAGAGATGCAGCAAGGGCAGGGAAGAGCAGTCGAGGAGGAGCTGGAGAGGCCAAGGACGGCGGGCGATGCCACAGGAGGGAGGCGAGGCGAGCGGGGGGGTTCGGTCGAGGGGAGGAGAGAGAGATGGGATCGAGGAAAAGGGAGATCGGGCGGGCGCTCTGGCGGCGCTGAGAGGAGCGAAGGAGGAGGAGGAGGATCGAGGGAGATGGGGGTTCGGGCTAGGGTTACGGGTGAGTGGGCCTTGGGAGGCCTTGGGCTGGGAGGCCTTGGGCCAGCGCTGGGGTTAGGTCGGCCTGGAGGGGAGGGAAATGGCCAGGGGCCGGCTGGGCCTTGGGATCTCTCTCTTCCTCTCTTAAAAAAAAGAGCATAAAGAAGAAAGGAGAGAAAAGAAATGAGTGGACAAGAATTAGGGTATGAGGGTAATTTTTCCGGACTCGCAAAAATATGCTCGTTCCAAGAAAAATAGAAAGGCCATGATGGAAGGAAATAAATTCAAATTCATTTGAATATAATTCAAATGGTTTGAATAGGAAGTGGAAGTTTGGAAGGCCCAAAAATGTTGAGAATTTTAGAGGAGTCACAATAAATGGGAAAAGAAATGTTGGCAAAGTTTGGGGACCAAACTTGAAGTAGAAAGGGCATTGGAATTTGCAAGTGTGTTATGGTGAATTCCAATTAATGGAATATTTTATAATAGCTCCATAACTATTAGGAGGATATGTTATAAAGAGAAAACACCATGTGAATTCCCTCGATTTAAATGGATCGAAAAATCCATACAATTTATTTAGAAGAGTTTAAAAAAAATTAATGATATGATGGCATGATGACATGATGCAATGCAAAAACAAAACAAACCACACGACAAAACTCGGAAACCCTGGAAGGCAACTGAAACTCCGGTCTTGGGGCGTCACAGCTCAGGAGCTGCTCGTCAAGAGTCCGGGGGGCGTTGGCAGCGATCTCAGCACCACCCGCCCTTCGCGCCTCGCAATTAGCCTCGATGGCTTGATTGGCCGCCTGCGTGTGGCCGGGGAAGAAGTCTGCCAAGAAGAAGAAGAAGCAAGTTAGAAAAACAGGAGTCGGCCTGACCCATAGTCGGCGACCCAAAAGAAGATGTAAAAGCAAACTCACCATCGACGATGTCCTCAATTTCATGGAAGCCGGAGGTGAGCAGCGCTTCCTTGTCGGTCCAGGAGGAGTGCTCGCTCTCAAACTCGGCCAGGAGAGCAGCCTCTTTCTTCTCCGCCTTGTCCTACTCCGCCTTAAGCAGCTCCCTCTGCTCCACCAGCTGCGTAGCCAGCAGGTCGCGCTCTGCGGCGAGCTTGCTGCACTCCTCCTCCTTGGCGCGCAAGGCGGTGTTGGCCGTACCCAGCTGCCGCCGAAGAGTGGCGCTGGCCTCTGAAGAATAAAAAGAAGAAGGACGCGAAGTCGTCAGCTAAGAAGGTCGCCAGGAAGATCCGGCCCGATCACAGCGTGATCGGCCCAATCTCGGGACTACAGCCCGTGGAGTGCGCCAGATGCGCCCAAGAAGAAAACTCACCTCGGCTCCTCGCCAAGTCGGTAGTCCGCTTGCCCAGCTCCTCAACGTTGCGGTTGAAGGCGGTGGCCTTGAGAGGTTGTGATACTCTGCGACAAGAATTCCGGACAAAGGTAAAAATTTGGAAGTAAGCAAATAGAGTTCGAGTCTTTGCTCGGCTGCCCCAAACTCGGGACTACACCAGTGGGTCTTGGCGCGCCCCATAGAGAAAGCAAGAAAAATTCAAAGAAGGAAGCGTACCCAAGACGGGCGGCTCGCGACGCCAGGTGCGCCTTGGAGCAGTTCTGGATGGCGTCGCCCTCAGCTCGCAGCTTCGCCTGGACGTCCAGGAGCGCCGTGTTCAGCGGGCCTGTGTCGCCTCCTCGCACCCACCCAATGGGCGCGGGGCTTGTCGCTTCGGCGTCTGGAATGGCCGAGCTGGCGGAGCCGGTCTCCAAGGGGCGCGGCGCCGAAGTCGCCTTCTCAAGACGGCGTCGCGCTGGCGAGGCGACTTGAAGAAGCAGCTTCGCCACGGCCTCGTCGTCGGTCGGCGGCACAGGCAGTCCGCCGGCTGTTTGCCTCAGCAGCTCTCGGACCCTGTGGAGGCGGCGGGGTGGCGCAGCCGTGCCGGCAGGGAGGCCTCGCCGCCTTCCCTCTCCGCGACGGGGACCTCACCGCCGACTCCCTCCGTCTGCCCCGTGAACTCCGGCGGCGGCGGCGCAGAGCTCAGCGGGGTGACGAGCAGCGCCGACTTG
Source organism: Aegilops longissima (assembly GCA_021605205.1). Taxonomy (NCBI): domain Eukaryota; kingdom Viridiplantae; phylum Streptophyta; class Magnoliopsida; order Poales; family Poaceae; genus Aegilops; species Aegilops longissima. Next base: position 3,698 of record JAHIAM010002372.1, on the reverse strand, counting down.
AGGCGCGCGGCCTCCTCGGCTCGCCTCTTGGCTGCAACGGCTTCGACCTCCTCCAGTTTCTTCTGGGTGGAAGCCGCCGCCCTCTCAGCCTCCGCCTTCTCCAGACGGGCGGCCTCCTCCTCGTCGCGCTTCCCCTGCGCATTCCGCTCCGTCGCCTCCCGGAGGGCGGCCGCAGGATCAATCCGCCGAGTATTGGCGGACGTCTCTGCCGACCCCATGACGGAGGCGGCGGTGACCCTCTCCAAGGTGAGGGGAGCCCTGATGAGAAAAAGACATGTAAAGACTTGGACAAGATGGACCAGAAGAAAACAAGACAAACAAGAAGTACTTACACGGAGACCAGCGGCGGCTTCTTCTCTTCCTTGCAGAAGCGGTTAGCCTTCGCGACCGCCTCTTCGCGCTGGGTCGCGGCGGCCGTCCCCCTGAATTTCTTCGCCCGGCCGCCTGGCAGGCTCGGCCCGGCCCAGCGCTTCTTCGCGCCGCCTCGACCACCCAAGGCGGCGGAGGAACTCGCGCCTGGATGGCCGGCTTCTGCTGGCGGGGGGCGACTTCCTTTCGCCCGTCGTCGTCAGGCCAGTCGGCGAAGGTTGCCGAAGGCCTGAAGTCGTCGGCCCCTCCTCCTCCCTCGGCGTCGGTCTCCATCGCCGCCACCCCCAAGTCGGGGTCGTCGGCGTCGCTCTCCGCCCGGTCGGGGATGAATTCACGAGCCGGCCCCGCAGTGCCGGCCGAGGGCTGCATAAGGGGATTCTGAATCGGAAAAGACCAAAGAAGATTAGAGCCGGATTCGGCTGAAGAAAGAAACAGGAAAGCAAGTGATGACTTACCACAGGCGGGGGGTTGGCGCGCGAGTACGGTTCCTTGCCGAACTGCCATTCCTCCGTGAGGCCGCAGTTCGCCAGGAAATTCACCGTGTCCACCACCTCCGCGTGGGGCATATCTTTGGAGCACAGCCGACTGGGGTCCCGGCGGCCGCTCATCTGACAGATCAGATGAGGTCGGCTTTGGAGAGGAAGAACTTCGGCGCCCACGGCGGCGGCCAACAAGTCGGCCCTAGTCAGGCCCTCCGACTGCGTCAGCACTTGGAGCCGCGCGACGGCGGCGGCGCCTGCGGGAGTCAGCGTCCTGGCCCGATGGGACCAGCTGGGAAGTCGCCCCGCCAACTCATCGGCCTCGTGAGGCGGCAAGTTGACCCAGTCGCCCTCAGGGGTGACGTTCTTGACGTAGAAGTATGTGCGCTGCCACATCTTCACCGACTTGATCAGTGGGATGGCAGGGAAGGGGTTCTCTGGCACCGGCCTCCTCATTGCGATGAATATGCCGCCTGAGCCGCACGCCGCGGCGGCGGGTTCGAGCTTGGCTTGGAAGAATTCCCCCCACAGCTCGATGGTGGGGAGAACGCCAAGAAAGCCCTCGCACAAGGATGCGAAGGCGGCCAGCAGCACCACCGTGTTTGGAGTGAGGTGGTGCGGCTGGAGCCCGTGGAACTCCAGGAACGCGCGGAAGAAGCCGCTTGGCGGCAGCCCCAGCCCGCGCATGAGGTGCGAGCGGAATATGACCCGCTCGCCCTCCTCTGTCGCCGGCGTTATTTCACCCGCCGGCGCGGCGCGGGTCCGCACTAGGTTGGTGCCGGGGATGCGGCGCGTTTGGCGGAGAAACTCGATGATGTCGTCGTCAACAATGGAGCCATCCCACACGCCGGAGCGCGCGGCGGGAGGCGCGGCGGCGGAGGAGGAGCTCATCTCCGCGGCGCGGCGTGGTTCGGCGCGGCGGAGCGAGGAGGAAGACGAAGCAAGAAGCGGAGGAAGCGAGAGGAAGCGGGGAAGAGTGGGTGCGCGTGCATCGCCGCCCCCTCCTCCCGCCTACTTATAGGCGCCTAGGCTGAGAAGCCGAGGGGGTGGGCGTGGGATTAACTGCGCCCACGTCCCCACGCCCCCACGATTTAACCCACGACGTTACTGCGTGCAGTAACGGCGTGGGGAGCCCAACCGCCCGCACGGCCGCAGCGGATCCGCCCATGCGCCAAGGGGCGGTAGTGGCGGGCCCCGCCCGACGGGCCTGTCTAGTCACGCGCGGCGGGCAGATCGCCTGCCAGCGTGGCGTCACGTGGCGGGCCCAAGAACGGCAGCAGCTCGAAGCTTATCAGGCACGCTGCCCGGATCCCGCCACGACCTTCGAAACCTTTGAGGAGCAAGACGGCCTCCTGCAAGGCCGACTCCAGCTAGTCGGCTCAAGAGAGAGACGGCGAGCCGAGCCCAGATTCTTCCATTGGAGGGATGAAACTGTTGAGGCTCCTCGAAATGTTGCCCTCGGCGCCTCACGAGCTTCGGGGACTACTGTCGGAGTAATGGGCCACGGGTAGGCAAACCCGAGCCCCTGGACCTTTCAAAACATCGGGGCAGACTGCGCCCCTCAAGACCCCAAGACGAAGAGCCGCCTTCTGAGAGTCGGCGACAGAGCCGCCGACTGCCCCTCCCAGCCGAGTCCCAGAGACGGCCTCAAGATAAGCCGACTCCCAGCCAGCGACTTCGATGAAGCCGATCGGGGAGTCGGCCCGCGACTCAACCACTTACTGCCTGTGCGACTACGGACGGATGGGATGAAACCGCCGCAGCCCATCCTGTCCCGCTCATAAAGCGATGAGCATAGCCACAGAGCGTCAGATTGACGGAGATCTCCGTCCAGCGCAGCACTGATTACCCGCGCCGCCTCGACGTCAGCCCGTGGGCGATCCTGTACCCACGATGGCACATGTCTGCACGACCGAAGACGGCGGGACCCGCCTGTCGGCGGGAGTGCAGAAGACGGCGAGAGCGCCCCAAGATGGACCCGCTAGGAGTCGGCCTCCGAGAGTCGGCCGGCCCCTCCCACGGCTCCATCGCCATTAACTGAGACAAGACGAGGGATGGCAGTGATGATCGCCGCCAAAGGCGGCACTGCTGCCATGACCCACCACTGAGCTCAAGTCATTAGAAGCGCTGCTCTGATAACCCACAGCCGGCAAGACCCGCACAAGGCGGACAAGGGCTGTCGGCCCCATCTGGACCATCGGCGGGGCCCACTAGTCGGCGGGCCCCGTAAGTCAAGGAGAAGACGGCGACTTAAGAGATCGACAGCACGGGACCTGCTCCCAGACAGATTACCATTGTACCCTCGGGGGGTAGGCCTATATAAACCCCCTGGGGCACCCATGCAAAGGGTTGGAACCGAGTAGTTTGACACACACATAGAGGGAAGAAAGGAGCTAGCCGTGCCCTTCTCCTTCCTCACCCCCAAACAGCTCAAGGAGCGACCTTGTACTCACTTTGCCATAGTGATCATGCGGAGACCCCACAGAGCAGCAGTAGGGGTGTTATCTCCCCGGAGAGCCCTGAAGCTGAGTAAGATTCGCCGGCGTGCATGCCTTCGCCTCATCCCGTTTCCAGGCACCGGCGACATTCTACTCGCCCCCACCATGATAAGCGATCCTTTGGCATATGTCGCACCCAACCCCCGTCACACCGCTAGGTGATGCACCTGTTTTCCCAGCAACTCAAGACTTTATGAATGCCTGGCAGTCGCGTAGTGATGATTACTCCCTGGTTCAGTGCGGCATGCTTTACATCTTATAACCAGGGCTCTAAAAGCGTTTGGAGCAGCACGGAGCATATGAGATGTTCCAAGAGCTGAAAATGGTTTTCCAAGCTCATGCCCGGTCGAGA
>JAHIAM010002371.1:0-23846 GCA_021605205.1 Aegilops longissima | reverse complement strand
CAAATCAATTTCTTCTTCCATAGATTCCTGCAAAATATTAATCTCTTCTTGGACAGCGGAGACTTTCTTAATAAGTGCATTAATATAGGAATTATATTCATAATTATCATAGCAATATTTTAGGATAGCTAAATTTTCAGGCCTATAAACACCATCATCAAAAGCTTCATACTTTTCAAACATAGATTCAATTTCATAAGCACCCTTGAAAGCAACAAATTCTTCTATTTGTTCCACATCATAGTAATCATATATACCATTAGCATAAGAAGCTAAGGTTTCATTATCATTAAATTTGCATGAAAAGGGAAGGTGTGGAGCATTCATCCTAGAGCAACAATTATAATCATAATTCAAGCATACTTGCCGAGCATACCACTTCAATATATAAATTTGGTCCCATAATAGTTTCCATTTTTGTGTCAAGCGATAATCCCTAAAGTATTCACATTGATCCAACGTTACTCCCATTATCAAATTGAATGAGGTTTTCTCAGGATTATCAAAGTGGTACATAATATTTTGCACATATTGAGCATCGAGGGTTTTAGGAGGTTCCTCATCTCCATGAGTGGCAAGTACACCTAATTTTTTTGGTATTTGGTGTTCCATATCCATAACTAAAGATAGAGAACAACTAAGAACAACAAATAAAAAATACTTAGTGATAAAGCAAACAAGCACACACGAGAATATTCACCCCACACTATAACTCCCCGGCAACGACGCCAGAAAAAGGTCTTGATAACCCACAAGTATAGGGGATCGCAGCAGTTTTCGATAAGTAAGAGTGTCGAACCCAACGAGGAGCTAAAGGTAGAACAAATATTACCTCAAGTTCTATCGACTAATCGACATAAACTCTACGCACGCTTGACGCTCGTGATTACCTAGAACAAGTATGAAACTAGAAGTACTTTGTAGGTGTTTTGGATAGGTTTGCAAGAAGATAAAGAGCTAGTAAATAAAAGCTAGGGGTTGTTTAGATAAAGACACAACTAAATTAGTTTTAGTAAAGAGCTTGTTGTCACGAAAGTTATTTGTCCCTAGGCAATCGATAACTAGACCGTAATCATTATTCCATTCTATTCGAGGGAGAGGCATAACCTAACATACTTTTCTACTTGGATCATATGCACTTATGATTGGAACTCTAGCAACCATCCGCAACTACTAAAGATCATTAAGGTAAAACCCAACCATAGCTTTAAAGTATCAAGTCCCCTTTATCCCATAACGCAAACAACTCATTACTCTTACTCGGTCTGCTGCTTCTGCCACCACGCCACCCACCATAAGCAAATCATGAACATATTGCAAACCCTACAGCTGAATCCCTCACGCTATGCCGACACGGAGAGCACCATAGGACAGCACCAATAATAAAACATGCAACTCAAACCAATCTTGATCATCAAATAGCCTATAGGATAAAATGGATCTACTCAAACATCATAGGATAGCCATACATCATTGGGAAATAGTATATAGCGCTGAGCACCATAAGTTTATAGATATTACAGCGTAGAAAGAGAGAGGTTACACCGCTGCATAGAGGGGGGAAGAGTTGGTGATGATGGGGGTGAAGTTGTTGATGAAGATTATGGTGATGATGATGGCCACGGCCGGTGTTCCGCCGCCACTGTAAGAGAAGCTGAGAGGGGCCCCTTCGCCTTCTTTCTTCCTTGACCTCCTCCCTAGATGGGAGAAGGGTCTCTTCCGGGTCCTGGCCTCCATGGCTTGGCAGGGCGAGAGCCCTCCGAGATTGATCTATTTCTTGTTCTCTCTCGCTTCTCTTCTCCTCTGCTGCCTCTTTCACCGCTTGCGTATATATGGAGATCCGTGAATTCGATTGGACTGAAACCGTCAGCCGTGATTTTTTTCCAAAATTAGCTTTCTTTATGTCAAGAAGGGCATCAACCGCCTTTACGGGTGGCCCACGGTGGTCAGGGCGCTACCGGGCGGTAGGGCGCGCTTCTACCTTGTGCCCACTCGACACCGCTTGCGCTGATCTTTCTTCCGACTTTCCAAATATTCCAAAAAAATCTCCATCCGCTTTTATCCCATTTGGACTTCGCTTGATATGGATATTCGCGAAACCAAAAACATGCAATGCATGTGAACTGCATCGGCATCGGATCAATATGTTAGTCCCAAAATAGTATAAAAAGTTGCCAAAAAGTATATGAAAGTTGAATAATATTGGCATGGAACAATCAAAGATTATAGATACGACGGAGACGATCACTCTTCCAACCGGGTTGCGCCGCAGCCTGCGGCTTTCCAGCTCCGCCAAATTAAAGATCACAGCTTCTTGACGGCTTCTCCCGGCTCCTTCATCTTCTTCCTCGGGCGGCAAGGCAGCGCTCTTCCGTCATGCTTGTCGCAAGCAGTTCTGCAGCTCGCTTTCATCTCTTGCAACGGTCACGGGCGCCTTGGCGCCTTTCTGGTCGCCACGATCGGTCGCAGATCGGCGCGCCTTTGTTTCTCCTTCTTCTAAGCCGCAGCAGCCTGGCCTAGCACCGCATTTAACTGCCAGATCAGAGTGAAGCTAGCCGAGGCTAGCTCGACGCTCGCCGCCAGCGCTGGTCCGCTGGCCAGAGATCCGCCGCAGCTGGGTCATCTCCGCAAGGGCACGCCCAAGACGGCGGCAGCAGTAGAAAGACCAGGAGGAGATGCAGAAGGTGGAAGCGACATCATCACGAGGGCTTGAGAGACCGCGGTTCCGGAGCAGCCGGGACATCATCACCGCGCTTAAGTACCGCACTCCCGGACAACAATATGGGGGCTGACCACGCTGCAAGGTTTTTCTTGGCCTCATGAGGATCGATCAAAGCCGAAATGCGGGCGCTTATTTCCTCCTTTCTCCGTGGGAGGCATGGGCGCCGCGATGGATTTCTCTTCTTCGCCGAGGATGTTGGCCTCGATCAACCAAGGGCAAGTATCGAAGTTTACGAGTACAAGCAAGGACAAAGCGAAGCTTAAGACACTTACCGATCGACCGCGACGATTCCACCGATCGCTTGAGAGGCTTGAAGCCCGACACCCGGACCCGAGGGGCAGGTTGACACGGCAGCAGCCAAGCGAGATGAAGCAGTAACCGGATCCAGCCCCAGGAGGTATCTGGTCTGAGGCGGCACCACGGGCCACCAAACGATTTGCATGCTCCTCGGGAGGGATGGGAGGTTGCTCTCTCCCCTGGGGGTGCTCTGTGATCGGCATCATCGTGAAGGGCGCGGAGAATCTCGGCCTTGCTCAGAGGGGAAGTCTCCCCACCTCTTCCGTGGTCTTCTCCCAGTCCTCCTCCTCTTCTCCTCTCCGTGGACTCACCGAAAACACCTCCACCGGTTCTCGCGCCTATAGGGGCTTCCGGAAGTGCCGGCGGCACCAGCCTGCAGCATAAAGGTCGGCCTAGATGCGACGAATTCTCCCAGCCCTTGCACCCAAAAGGGAAGGAAGGCGCTAGGCGGGTACTCCTGGTTGTCCCCGACTATGAGGCGCAGGACGGCGCCCAATTCATCGCCAGCAGGTCCCCTGCCTCAAAGCGGGTCTTGTTTTCCCTTTGTCCAGATCCTGAGGGGGCACGCACATCACTGGGGGCAACCTGCAAAGATCAAGAAATCCTCAGAGTATCACCTCTACCTTGGCAGCCTCGCTGTCTGCCCTCGTGTCGGTCATCATGTGCCTCAACACCAGCGATGCCCGGCGTCGACAAGCTCCGCCTTTGGGCGCACCTCTGGGAGGAGGCGCCATTGTGGGCAACGCCAGACGCTGGTCGGCGCTACCAGCATCCATCATGACCCATTTGATCGGATGTTGTCGGCCCTTCTTGCTCGGAGATCGAGATCGAAGTTGGCCTTGCCGCAGCGCATTTAAATTAGCGATCCAGATGCTCTCGGTGACACAGAGGAAGAAGAAATGGCGCAGAGCGCCACTTGACGGCATGACGCCATGGTATGCCTCTCAAAGAGTAGGCAAAGATGGATAGGAGGAGGACAGAGTTGGGATGGAGATGCAACGCCTGCAGCCCGTAGTGGTCGAGGACTTCATAAAAGAAATCAGAGAAGGGAGGAACCAACCCGACGGCGACGCTTCGAGAAGAAGGGGAAGAAGGTGCCCTTTGGTTCGGCTCATTGAGGCGAGCCAAGCTCCTTCTTCCCCACTCATTGCCCGCACTGTCACAAGAAAGACGCGAGGCGCAGGCTCTTCTTCGCGGACGGTGGGCATGCTCATACCAAGCCGGTGTTGAGGAGGTCCCGACTCTGCGCTGTGCCATGGGCGTATAAGAGCAAGGGTGGAGCAGATCCGAGATAGCAGCGTGAAGAGCGAGAAAGGGGATCTGGAGCGAGGCAAGGAAGAAGAAATGAAGGAAAAGAACTCCCGCCGCCAACCTTGGATATGCAGCAGCAGTTTCGAGGCAGCGGAGACGCCCATGTTCAATCAACCGACTTTAGGCCGATCGATACGCCTCCAACGTATCTATAATTTTTGATTGTTCCATGCTATTATATTATGTGTTTTGGATGTTTATGGGCTTTATTTTACACTTTTATATTACTTTTGGGACTAACCTATCACCTGCAGCCCATGTTAGTTCCTGTTTTTTTTCCTTGTTTCATTGTTTCAAGAAAAGGAATATCAAACGAAGTCGAAACGGAATAAAATCTTCCGGAGAAGTTATTTTGGAAGGAAAGCAACTGGGAGACTTGGAGTCGAAGTCAAAGAAGCAACGAGGAAGCCACGAGGTAGGGGGCACGCCTCCACCCTCATGGGCCCCTCGTGGCTCCCCGATGTACTTCTTCCTCCTATATATCCATATACCCTAAAACCTTCGGGAAATGTATTAGATCGGAGTTCCGCCACGCAAGCCTCCAGAGCCACCAAAACCAATCGGGACCCTGTTCCGCAAGACTGCGTCGAGGGGGTAACCTCACCGGTGGCCATCTTCATCATCCCGGCGCTTCCATGACGAGGAGGGAGTAGTTCACCCTCGGGCTGAGGGTATGTACCAAGTAGCTATGTGTTATCTCTCTCCCTCGTGTTCTTGATTTGGCATGATCTTGATGTATCGCGAGCTTTGCTATTATAGTTGGATCTTATGTTTCTTCTCCCCTCTACTCTCTTGTAATGGATTGAGTTTCCCTTGAAGTAATCTTATCGGATTGAGTCTTTTAATGATTTGAGAACACTTGATGTATGTCTTGTCGTATGATCTCAGGGTGACAATGGGATATCACGTGATTCACTCTATGTATGTTTTGGTGATCAACTTATGGGTTCCTTACCATGAACTTATGCATAGGGGTTGGTACACGTTTGCCTTTGATTCTCCTAGAGAAACTTTGGGGCACTCTTTGAGGTTCTATGTGTTGGTTGAATAGATGAATCTGAGATTGTGTGGACGATATCGTGATAATCATACCCACGGATACTTGAGGTGACATTGGAGTATCTAGGTGACATTAGGGTTTTGATTGATTTGTGTCTTAAGGTGTTATTCTAGTACTAACTCTAGGGCTGTTTGTGACACTTATAGGAATAGCCCAACGGATTGATTGGAAAGAATAACTTTGAGGTGGTTTTACTCCTCACATAATAATCTCTTCGCTTGTTCTCCACTATTAGTGACTTTGAGTGACTCTTTGTTGCATGTTGAGGGATAGTTATATGATCCAATTATGTTATTATTGTTGAGAGAACTTGCACTAGTGAAAGTATGAACCCTAGGCCTTGTTTCCTAGCATTGCAATACCGCTTACGCCACTTTTATCATTAGTTACCTTGCTGTTTTTATATTTTCAGATTACAAAAACCTATATCTACCATCCATATTGCATTTGTATCACCATCTCTTCACGAACTAGTGCACCTATATACATTTACCATTGTATTGGGTGTGTTGGGGACACAAGAGACTTTGTTATTTGGTTGCAGGGTTGCTTGAGAGAGACCATCTTTACCATATGCCTCCCACGGACCGATAAACCTTAGGTCATCCACTAGAGGGAAATTTGCTACCGTCCTACAAACCTCTCGTGACTTGGAGGCCCAACAACGCTCACAAGAAGAAGGTTGCATAGTAGACATCAAGTTCTTTTCCTCGACGCTGTCGGGAGGTTAGTGCTTGAAGGTATATCTTTAGATCTTGCAATCAAATCTTTTTGTTTCTTGTTTTAGCACTAGTTTAGTTTATAAAAGAAAATTACAAAAAATGGAATTGAGTTTACCTCTACACGCTTCATCTTTTTTATATCTTTCGTGAGTATGATGGAAAGGAAAATTGTGCCAAAGTGTTAGAAGAAGAATGCATTAAAATGTTTGGCACTAAATCTTTGAATGATGAGCATGATTGCAATGTTGTCATTCTAACTCCTTGAATATCCATGGTACTAATGATGATTGCACTAGTTATGATGAAAATGCCTCTTATAAACATGTCAATTATTTTGGAGTGCATTGGGTTTGTAAGTACACACCAAATAGGGAAGATAGATATTGCAAGAGGCATAAGTACTTAGAAACTAAATTGTTGCAAGAAAGGCTAGATGTTTGTGCTGAATATTTAAATTTTCTTAGTCAGATTTGTGAACTTTGCAATGAACGGGTCATTTAACTATCCGATGCAAAATTGTTTCATGCATCTAATCGTGTCCAAAAAATTGTGATGACTTGATTTCCCTTGCACATTATAATGAACTTAGCTTGCTTATGGGTTATGTAAGAAATGAAACGCTTAACTAATTATCTTCCGAATTTGCCCGCTACAAACTTCTTGGTTTTGATCTAGCGGAACTTTATATGTATTGTAGCGGTGAATTGCATTGAAAATCCTTATATTGCCAATTACATAAAGAAAAGAAAAGAAATAGAAGATGAAGAGAATACTAAAGAAGGGAAGATCTTAGTGAGCTAGAGCGTAGATCGGTAGGAGGGAAAGACTTCCACAAGACCCTCAAAGGTTCGAACCTTAAGGGTTTGCTTTAACCCCACATCCGCACAAGCAAGTATATGGCACATCAATAGCATGTTTATTCATGGGGTATATGGTACACAAGTAGTGGGATCATGCAATGGATAGGATGAATCAAAATCTCCTAAAATGTATGAGGAAACTATAGGGGTCTCCTCATGAGAAATAGTGGAAACATCATATGGAGAATATGAACAACATCCAAAACAATGCATATCCGGTTAGGTGGTCATGGCATGGCATATGAGATAAATGATGCAAAGGAGCGATCAATATCATCACAAGAGAAACAAATGCCAATAACCATGGGCTTGTCATCTATGCCATAAGTGCAAATTGGATTTATTTTAATGGCATATGCATAGTCACCACGATGAGATTGCAAATATGACATATAGTTGATCTCATGCATAGCATATGACAAGTCAAGCGGATTGTCAAACATGATGTGACCTAGAGAATTGTCGCAAGAAATCCTATGTAACATGGCATCACAACTAATAGACTCCACATGGCAATCAACCAACTCATCATAAATCGGGTAAATCATCGCATGGGGAAGTCGCACTAGCATGAAGCATGGTAATAGGTTGATCAACATCATGCAAGCAATCAATGTCAAGAATGTCCACTAGTGGGACTCAGAGCATCACCGCCACCTATGTTACCATTCTCATTCCACTCAAGGGGTGTAGGTGAGGTGGGAAAGACCAAATGGTGGTCAATATCACCATCGTGGATGGAACCATGTGGGGGTGCATCATATTCCACCATGGTCATCGCTTTGTCCAAAGGAAGGATGAAGTCGTCGCTAATCGGCACATCATCATATATGGGACCTAGCACCAAATGAGAAGACACAATAGAGGTAGAGGTTAAGTCGTTAGAAATCAAACTAGCCTCATATGCCCCATCGACTATCTCACTCTCTCTATGTGGTGGCTCACTCACTCCCTCAATGTAGGTGCACTCAAACCACATATGGTGGAGCCACTGCCCTACTCAAGTGGTGGGGGTTGTGGCTCTCTCGACATGGGAATTGGGGCAACACATCATATATGGGCCTAGTGGTGAAGTCACTCTCTCTTAATATGGTGGCAAAAGTCACTCAACACATATGTTGCCGTGGTCGAGGTGAAATACTCAACCATCTCATAGTCATCACTATGGATGAAGGCTGAAGATGGCACATCATCACTCTCTCCATGACTCAAGGGAAAATCCCATGCTCAATCATCTCGCCATTGTCACCATGGATGAAGGTCAAGATGGCACATCATCACTCTCGCCTCTAATATGGAAGCACAACCTTGCTTGTCACCGTGTCCTCGCCTCCAAAGATTGGTCCTTGATGGTCTCCATAGTCGTAGTCGTCAGCCGCACCATCTTGAAAAAGAGTCGTGGAGGACCTCGCATCATCAATGCAACAAAGAGGGATGGCGGTGAAGTCGAACTTGGGAGCATCGCCTTGGAGCTCATCGGGCTTGGACATCTTGGTGATACTAGCCTCATGCTCGCTGCTCCTTGGATTTTGGTCTTTGAAAGGTGTGCTTGGGCTCAGAAACCTTGGCCTTCATGAATTTTTGTTCTGCCTTGAGAGCACTAATGTAATTGTCGCCGAGGGACTTGTAGTTCTCGAGGAAGATAGTCTTGGAGATGTGTGTAATCCCATCATGAAGTGGAACTTCATAGAAATGGGGTCGCCCACACCTGCTCGTCGAAGGCATGCTTCATCTCCTTGAAGTACTGGGCCGATGGACTTGGATCCTTGGATGGTGTTCTCCAATTGGTGTACAAGTTGTTCCATGTAAGTTGGAGGCACTAACTCTCGCCGCAAAGCTCTTCTCACATGGCCAACTCATGTCATAGCTCTCCCATGGTGTGGAAGCCACCATGTGGACGCATAGTCGTGGAAGTTTGTTGTACACTTCACTTGATCTTCAGGAGGAACTTGATGTAGCTTGAGCTAGTCGTCCATGAGGCGCCTCCCACCGAGATACTCCTCGGTTCTTGAGTTCCATAGAAAGGAATCTCGTGGTCGGTGTTGAGGTCGAGTAACTCGTGGAAGTCACGGACTTGAGCTTGGGAGCTTCTCTGAGTGTAGTCTTGAGGTGCTTGTTGGCTTAAGATGCCATATGTCCAGAGGCTTAAGATGCATCAAGTTGCTTGGCTTAAGATGCCAAGGGAGATGGTGAAGTCATTGAGCGGTTGTTGGTGTTGAGCTCTTGACCTTCACATTCTTGTTGGTGATGGTGTCGATGCCGATGTGACCTTGCGGGGATGGTAGCCTCGGAAGGATGTGCACTAGACGCCTTTCTCAAGATGAGGAAGATTATCGGGAGAATGACACCCACGGATCACGTGGATCCTTTCTACGCTAAGGTACGTAAGAGGGTGGTGCAAAGAGTAGATCTAATGATCAACACGACGGATTTTTACCCAGGTTCAGCCACCGAGAAGCGTGAAACCCTAGTCCCGCTTTGAGTGTATATTATGTGTTCTTGAGCTCGCTAGTTTCTATGCATGCAAGCCGGGCCGAGAGGTTCCAAAGTCCTAATCCCCCAAAGACGCTGTGGGCCTCCTTTTATATGTACAAGGGTTGCCACAAAGGGCACGCAGGAGGTGTAAAGTAGCCACTGTGGTCTATGTTTATCATCGACGCCTTTGGACAAAAAGCATTAAATGCGCACGCTTACGTGCTCATCAACTTTATCGGGACGGAGTAGAACCTGCCCAGTCTGGCCGCCAGCCCGCCTTGCTCGACATCGCCGCCCATGCCGACGCAGGCATGCAAGGCTGTTGGTGGCCACCGTTGCTGCGCTGAGAGGTGGTAGGTTCTTCACAAAGATTTGCATGCCATCACGCAGGTGCTTGCCAGTCGGCAGGGCCGCCACCGCTACTGAATGGTGACGGGTGGCGGAGTCTTTCCGTGGCGGCTGCCGATGTCCCTGCAAGGATCTTGGTCGGCCACGAGACGCCCTCGACAAGGGTCTTGCTAGGAACTTCGCTTTCCTCGCCTTCACAGATCTCTGCACGCCACCACGCGCTGCTACGGTCTTGGCCTTAACGTTGTCGATGGTGTTAGAGCTCTCAACCACAAGGGTGGTGCTTTGTTAGTGCCTCAGAAGTCGCCCCAAGAAGTATCTCGTCGGGTCGCGAAGTCGTCCGCGGCGATCTTCGCCGTGTCGAGCTCGCCCTTCCGGTCTCTCGCCTTTGCCGCCTTCTTCGCTCTTGTTCTTGTCCCTGATCACCCAGCCTACTTCGCCAAGCCATGCCAGTATGCTGCCTGCAATCGCCTGCGCACAAGTAAGGGTACCAAAGGGCCCAAACTTTAGTACATCGTCAAAGATCTCTTGTAGAACTTGATGATGGCTTTGATCTCATCCATTTGAGCTTGCATCTTAGCCGGTGGAGAGTTTTTCGTGGCATCGAACTCGCTGCTGTTGTTGTAGAACGAAGGTGAAATGCCTTGCATATCCATCACAAGGCTAGAGAAATGTGAGTGGGAGAAAGAGAAGAACAAGACCAAATGTACCTTAACCAATGTTGAAGATGGATCAATGATCACCAATAATGTATAAAAGGAAATAGCACAATGCCCCCCTCGATAACAAAGGAGTCCGCTTGGGATTTTGAAATGCAGCAGATATTATGAGGTTGCGCTCGGACTGAATCACAACTTTACGGGCGATGCAGCATGGGTCTCCTCTCGCTCAAAGCTGGTCCAACTTAAGGTCGCATAAGATCGGCAAGGTCGCGGCACGGAAAAGTTGGCAAGGCCGAGAAGGCCGACAAGTCGCTGCTGTCCGGGCGACTATGGTCCCCTCAGGCAACAACTCCGCTAGTCCTCCATCATCGCCATGATGCCGGAGTTCAACGCCACGGCCTCGACCAGGCTGGGTCGAGCCAAATGAGGTGCGGTGCAAGAGTTCTTCGAATCTGGTCGGAGCGCCTTGTCCTGCTGAAACACAACTTCTAAGACACTACCTACAAAGAGGTGGCGACATCGCCAAAGGAGGGGAAGAGGCGGTTTTGCCGCCGCCGTCGGCAGCCGGGCTTCCTGTAAAGGAGATGCCGGCCTAAAGAAGACTTTGTTGAGTAGGCGGTTCCACCGGGGACCCTTCACGAGGAGGCGGTCAAGAGGCGGCCGGCTAATACGGACACGAAGATGAGCTGCCCGAGGAGCCCCGGTCCAGTGGGAGGAGGAAGCGGCCCTTCGGGCGTTCGCCCCTGGGGAAAGCAAGTGTGGCGTAGCCTCCTCGGCTCAAGAGGTGCCCGCCAAGAGGGCGACCAGCAGGGTCACGACAGCGGTAAGAGGCCCAGCAACCCGGGTCTGGCCACACGAGGTGCACGGCACAGCGGTAGCAAGGAAGCAGTGTCGCCCTCCGCCACGGCCAAGTGGCCTGTGCCTCCATCTCCACCCCCCGCACGGACAAGCATACTGCAGTAGGCTGATCACTTCCACCTCTTCCATGAGCCCAACAGGAGGAGGCCAAAGGAAGAGGACGAAGAAGGGACGAGTAAGGATCCACCACCTTCCCCATTTCCTGAATTCTTGTTTTGGTTATTTCACATGACTTGATCTCGCCTTGGCTTGCCTCTATAGGGACACGGAGACATTGGCATAGAGGATAGCAAAGAGGGCCAAGACCTCGATGGGCGCACGAGCCCCCGGCAAGCACCCTCAAGCGCACTGTGAGGTGATCACGATCAGCCTGGGCCCCGGTCCACGACGCAACCCCCGACTCAGCCCCAAAGGTGGAGTCCATTACCCACTTTCTATCACATGGCGCTGGTGCGCTTTTCACTGCTAATCCTGCCGGGTTTGCAGGGAAGAGCGGCACAAGAGGGGCCGCCAAGGGTCGCCTTCAACACGCCCTCCATCAACCACCACACCACCCTGAGAGGGGTCCCTGCAAGGGCTTCCACCGCGCAGCCCATGCCCCAAGGAGAGATTGTGACGCAGATAGTTAGGGCCACAGAAAACGCTCAATGATGCCATGTCACCTTTGTCACTGCTATAAAACACATGTTAGATCAAACGCTTTCAAAATCAAATTTGGATTTAGGAAACAAAACAAAAGTTTTCAAACATTAAAACTAAAAATGTCCAAAATGTGTCAAATAAATCATGGATAATACTAGTGGAGAAACCACACTTTTATAAAATGTTTAAAGGCTCTAAAGTAATTAAACAAAGCTATGACAATTAATTAAATGCCTTTTAAAAACAATAATAATGCAAACTATTTTAATTAGGTGTCAAACTTTGGCAGTAGAATAAATTATAACATTAATTTAGGAGTTGTATTTATATTTTATAAAACAAAAATAAAAAGAATAAATAGAAAAGAAAATAGATAAAGAAAAGAAAAACAGAAACAAAGCAAAAAAAGAGAAAGCAAACACTTTCATCGGGCTCGCTCAGCTCTAACCCCACTCCCACTCCCTTATCCCATAATCCTCCAAACCCTAACCCACTCCCCTGCCGCCCACATCCCACTCCCCACTGTTCGATCTCGATCGGAGGATCCCGATCACCCGCCTCAACCTCGCTACGCTGCCGCCTCGATCTCGCCACGCCTTGAGCTCCCGCTGCCTGCTTCAACTCCCCATCGACCGACTTCCCCACGCCGCCTCGCCGTCCTGCTGCCTCGAGCCCTCTGGGCGTCTCTAGTCCCTACTTCCCCACCGTGAGCTCCTCCCACTCCTCGCTTCACACTGCAGTTGGCTCAAGGCTCAAGACGTGGTGCACCGCTGAGTCAGCACGGCGCCCGGCCGCGCTGCCCTCACTGGCTCTCGCCACTGGCCACGCCGCTGACGGGCAAGGCCAAGCGCTTCTGGCTGCTACCAAGGCTTCTTCTCTCCGCTGGCTCGACTCGCCAGTTCGGCTCAAGTTTCCTTGGGTCTCACTCAAGACGCGACGCCTCAAGGTTCGGCCACTCCTCTCTCTTCCTCCCCTCTGCTGCTGCCGCTAAGGCCACAGAGTTTCGGCCTGCCTGCGCTGTCTGCCATGCCCAAGATCCTCAGGCGCCTGGTGGGCACCGCCGAGCCAGTCGCTAGCCCCGGGCGTCGAGTCGCTGTCACAGACTTGTGAAACTCGGCTCAGAGCCCACCCAGGTTCATAGCCACACTACACTACACATTGCTGCCGCTGGCTCACATCAGGCGCCTGCCTGCTGCAGATCCCTCGCCTTGCTTGGCTGGGCGCTAGCTGCTGCGTTCAGTAGCCCACACCCGCTATGGCCCCTTGTTTATTTACATGTGGGGCCCAACCCCTACGTCAACATTTACAAGAAATAATTAACTTAATTAATTTTGATTAATTAAACTAATCAAATAACTAAACTAATTAAACTGTTAGTTAATTAATTAATTACTCAATGACAAGTTTCAACCCCTAATTAATACTAATTAGGTTAATTACATTGTTTAATTAATAAAGTAACATCACTGCTGGGACCCACTGGTCAGGTTGACCACCAACCCTCGTCGATGGTCGGCGTTAGCATGACATCATGTGATGTCATAAATCCATTTTCGAATTAAGTTAAATAATTAATTAAATTCCAGAAATTAATAAAATCTTTAGAAAATCATATCTTTTAATCCAGAATCTGATTAAATTATTTTCAACATGAAAGTTGCTCGTAACGACGAGACGATTCCGGATACGCCACCCGCTCGTCTCGCCACACCCTCTAACCTATCGAATTCGCAACTTTCCTCCGTTCATTCTGTCTCAAAACGCTAAACACCGAATATTTCTCTTGATGTTTCCTTCACCCAGTATCACCTCATACCGCGATTGGACACACCTAGCAACACGCCTCTTATCATGTCATGCATCTTCATGCATTTGTCTCTGCATTGTATTAATTGTTTCTTCCTCTCTCTCGCTAGACATCGAGATCGACGCCATTGCTACTCCAAGACGCATTTCACGGTCGACGATCACTCTCTCGCTTATTCTCTCTATATCTGCTTAGCATTAGAGTAGTGTAGCATGTTACCGCTCGTTATTCCTATCCCCGATGCATAGTCTGTCCTTGCACTATCAAGTAGTTACCTTTACTCGTAATCCTACATGCTTAGCATAGGATGCTAGTTTTCCATCGCTGGCCCTACATTCTTGTCCGCTCCCGCCATGCTATACTACATCGGGTCATGATTACTTGGGAGGTGATCATGGGTATATATATATACTTTATACATGATACATGTGGTGACTAAAGTCGGGTCGGCCAGTGGAGCACCCGCGAGTGATTCACGGATTGGGGCTGAAAGGACCCTTTGTCCCAATGGCCCTCCTCAGGTGGATCTTGTGTATGAGCATCGTGGCAGGTTGAGATCACTCGGTGAGAAGTGGGCCTGCCCCTGGTCCCGGTCGGTGTCCGCACATGCTTAACGAGATCTTGGTATTTGATCCGAGTCCGCCATTTGGTCTATACGCACTCAACCAACTACATGGGAAAGATATGGGCACTGCATCGCGGTATCACCAAGCCTTCGCGGACGCTGATCGAGCATGCGGCACCGGATTGGAACGTAAGTTCGCTTGTATTAAGGGGGCTATTTCGCTCTGTCGCTTTAAATATGCGTGTGTGGCGGGCCATGGGCCTGCATCAGCGCGCTTTAGGTTTAGACCGCGCGGTTGACCTCTCTCCGCTGGCCTAGGTGGGCTGTGACGACGTGTTGATCTTCCACGGCCGGGCATGACCAGTGAAAGTGTGTTCTGCCGCCAAATGGGCAGCTGTTGGGTTATATGGTGCAACCCTGCAGGGAAGTTAATCTATTCAATAGTCGTGGATCTTTGGTAATGTAGGACGACTTGGAGTTGTACTCTGACCTTATGACAACTAGAACCGGATACTTAATAAAACACACCTTCCATGCTGTAGATACAACTCGGTGGTCGCCTCTAACATGTGGCTACGAGGAGAGGACCGCCGGTAGGATTATGCTATGCGATGCTACTTTGAGGACTTCGTCTACTCTTCTTCTACATGCTGCAAGACGGAGGCTCCGTGCTGTAGTCTTTGATAGGACTAGCTATCCTCTTATTCGCATTCTCGCAGTTCAGTCCACCGATATTGCCCTTTACACATATACCCATGCATATGCAAAGTAGATCCTGTGTCATGAAACTTTGGATGAGCACTACTATTGTTTTCTCATTTTTTTCCTCTTCCTTTACTCTGGTTGTCGCAACCAGATGTCGGAGCCGCAGACGCTAATTGCCGACGCCGACGATTTGACTCCTACTACACCGTGAGGTGCCTACTATCACGCAGGCAAGCTTACCGACTAACCACTGGAGAGGTTTAGGAGGATCCTGCAGAGGCCTATGCCTCTTTTCGATCTGATCCCGCTTTGTGCTAGCTTTCAAGAACACCCCGGATGTAACTTTCCATATTTGTAACTCCAACTCTTGCCATTTTTGGCATTGTGATATGATATTCTCCGTGGTTGGGTTTTTTCTTCATTTTTGCATTTTGTCCATGTCATGCATTTCATATCATGTCATCATCTGCATCGTGATTCGTGATAATGTGTTCGCCCTCATGATCCGAGCATTTTCCCCGCTGTCCGCTTTTGCAATCCGCACTCCTCTATGTCCCCGCCGCCCCTTTTACATTTTTCCGTGAGTGGGTACTAAACTTTCTTGAATTGACCGAGGTTTTTCAAGTGGCCTTGGTACACCACCGTAGACCACCGTCAAGTTTCGTACATTTGGAGGTCGCTTTGATACTCCAACGGTTAACCGTGATAATCGCTCAAGGCCTCTTTTAAGGTTGCAGCCCAACACCCCTTCAAAACAGCCCAATAACCCATCTAAGTCACTTCCATGCTCTCCGTCACCAGATCACGATCGTGCGTAAAACTACACCTCATTTGGAGCTTCCTAGCCCTTCTACCTATAAATATAGCCTCCTTTCCAAAAATTTCCTGATCCCAACCCTAGCCTCAGCCTCCGCTGGCTACGGACGAAACCTGGCCACGCCTGGGATTAACTGCATGCTGGAAGACGTATACTATCGTCAAGGCCATTGCGGCCAGTTCACATGAGCCACATTGTCACCACCTGGGCCACTGGCCCATTGGCTCCTCGCCAGCCTGGCTGCCACACACCGCTGCCACATTGCCACGGTCATTTTTCCTCACACTGGCTGCCTCTGGCTCTACCGACCTCCCAAGCCTAACTCCGGCGAGCCCTGGCCTCGCCGGTTTCAAGGCCTCGATTTAACCTTAGATCCATCCGTTGACCTCAAATCCTCCAAGTCATTTTTTCTCTGAGATATTTTGTTGCATTTTCATCGTGATCATAACTTTGCACCTGTGGGTCTGCTTTTAGGCGTAGTATACCAAAATGTTCAATTCAATGAGTAGATCATTTCATCTCATTGCATCATTTTCATTTGAGCTCATCTTGATGCCCGAAATGCTGTTAGAAGAGGGCTATGTGATGTTAGTTTCAGATTCTTATTTAACATGCACTTTTGTCATTTTTGCCATGATTGATGTGTGCACCCTATGAACTTGAGTCCTACATGTGTTTTGTAATATGCCATGCCATCTCCCAGGGTGTATGCCATGTATTTTTGTGATCTCTGTGGTGACTAGCACAAGCATGCAAACTAGGCTTCATGATGTTGCTGATTTCAGCCCTGCTTTTGTCTGATATTTTTATGCCATGTAAACTTGATGCTACCGAGAGATCCATGCTTATTTTGAGATACTTCAGAAGGATGTTTTGAATATATGGTTATGCTCTATCCATCCATGCCCTTGTTTGCAATTATGGAGTGCCATAGCTTGAGTCAATCGAGCTCTACTTTTGCTATAAAATGTTTCTCAGATTGTTTATATATGTTATTCAATTTTGCCAAGGTTGTTGAAGCTTGATCCATGTATGGTATGATGTTGTTCTTGCCATGTATAGCTTCTATGCCATGCCTTCTGATGGATGTATGCTTAGTTTATCAGTGTAATGCTCTGTAGTGAGTGTATCGAAGCTCATGTAAGATGCCTTTCATAATTCTCGCTATTGCATGCCTCTGCTTGCCGTCAATCTGCTAACGTAAACTTGCTTATATGCTTTACGCACGCTTGGGTGCGTGAGCTTAATTTCTTGTTGCTTGCTAAGTGGTATCATGTCATTAACGGCAGCTTTTGTGCCATTCTTGTTTTGTTTGTCATTTGTAAACAGTGCATCCGATTCCTGGATCTTTATATCGATTTCAACCGAAATCATCTCATTTTCCAGCGTGCATACTTGGTTTGCTGTTGATGCCTCGTTCATCATTTTCCTTCCGGAGCACGACACGCATTGCATATCACATCTCGCATATCATGCCATTTATTGCATCATGTTGCTGTGCATTGCACCGTGATTTATTGTGGTTCCATTGTTTGTGTTCTTGCTGGTAGAGCCGGAGACGCAGTACGTGAACGAGGAACCTGTTGAGAACGCTTACGAGGATCAAGCTTTCGACAACTCGAGAACCTTGCAGTGCAAGATGACCATACCTCAAATCACTTCTATCTTTGCTTGCTAGATGCTCGCTTCTTTGCTATTCCTATGCTACGATGCCTATCACTTGCTTATCGCGCCTCCCATATTGCCATGTCAAGCCCTTAACCATCCTTTCCTAGCAAACCATTGATTGGCTATGTTACCGCTTTGTTTCACCCCTCTTATAGCGCTAGTGGTTGCAGAGTGAAGTTTGTTCCTTGTTGGAACATGGAGATGTTGTTCTTCACGGAACATGTTTACTTGTTGGGACATCACAATATCTATTGTTTAATTAATGCATCTATATACTTGGTAAAGGGTGGAAGACTCGGCCTTATGCCTGTGTTTTGTCTCCACTCTTGCCACCCTAGTTTCCGCCATACCGGTGTTATGTTCCTCGATTTCGCTGCCTCATACTCTGCTATGATTTATGGGACCCCTTGACAGTTCGCTTTGAATAAGACTCTTCCAAAGAAGGCCCAACTTTGGTTTTACCATTTGCCACCCAAGCCTTTTCTCTGGTTTTCGTGAGCCCGAGGGTCATCTTTTATTTAACCCCCGGCCAATGCTCCTTCGAGTGTTGGTCAAACTAGAGCGCTTATAGCGCCCTCAAGGAAACTTGAGGTCCTGGTTTTAGTTGTAACGGATTGCTCATCCGGGTGTGCCTCGAGAACGAGATATGTGCAGCTCCTATCGGGATTTGTTTGCACATTCGGGCGGCTTTTGCTGGTCTTGTTTTACCATTGTCGTAATGTCTTGTAGTCCGGATTCCGAGATCTGATCGGGTCTTCCTCGTAGAAGGAATATCCTTCGCGACCGTGAGAGCTTATAATGGGTTGTTGGGACACCGCAGTGGTATTATCTTTCGGAAGCCGTGCCTGCGGTTATGAGGCAGATGGAATTTGTTAATGTCCGTTGTAGAAAACCCAAGTTGACCTCAATTAAAATACATCAATCAATCTGCAGTAACCGGATGGTCTCTTCGGCGAGTCCGGGAAGTGAACACGGTGTTGGAGTTATGTTTGACGAAGTAGTTTCAAGATCACTTCTGATCGCTACTAGCTTCACGATGACCGCGCTTTGCTTCTTCTTCTCGCCTTCTTTGGCGTAATGTAGCCACCATATATGCTAGTCGCTGCTCGCAGCTTCCACCCCACAACTCTCGTTCTTCCTATAAGCTTAAATAGTCTTGATCTCGGTGTGAGATTGCTGAGTCCCCTGACTCATGATTCTACCAAACAATGCAGGTGCCGACGATGCTGAAGCAAGTATGACGAACCGAGCTCAAGTGGGAGTTCGACGAGGAACGTGGTCGTTACTTATGTGTCTTTTCCTGATGATCGAGTGGGAGCTCAGCTTGGGACGATCGGGATCCGTGTAGCATTTGGGGTAGTCTTCTTTTATTTTGGTTCCAGAGTCGGACCTTGAGTGTAATCTGATGATGGATGTTTATTTATGTATTGTGTGAAGTGGCGTAACGTAAGCCAACTATGTATCTCTTTCCTTATGTATTACATGGTTGTGTGAAGATTACCTCACTTACGATATGGCTTTCAATGCGTGTTATGCTCTAAGTCGTGTGCTTTTACACGCGGGAGATATAGCCGCATCGAGGATGCTATAAGTTGGTAATCGTGAGCCATCCCCGACTTAGGAGCCCCCTGCTGATTGTTTGTCATGCTTGTTGAGTCTAGAACAAAATGTTTTGAGTCTTAGGATTATATATATCGAGAGTAGGATTCTTTTTACCTTACTCACCTTCTTGTCAGTTCCTTCGTGAGGTCTTCCGACGTAGAAGTTTTCGACCTCCTCTCTCAAATTTCACAAAAAAATTTAGGATCACGCTGGTATCTGGAATCGCTCGATGGTTTTGTGACGCAGAACATTGTTCTTGGTGCCTCCTCGACATTTAGGGGTTGTGGCAAGGTGTCCCGGGAGTTGAGCTCCGAGGTGTTGTCGCCACAATTTTATCGCTGGTAGCCTCGAATACCTGAAAGCTTGGCCGACATCGAAAATCTCTTTTATACAGCTTGTTGGTGAGATAAACTCGATAACCCAGAGATCAAGCAGCCTGGAGTATTGCCATGACTGTGATAATCTGATGCTTTTCAAGGTCGAGGTACACGATTTCGGGCAGTTTCTTGGTTATGTGTTGAATTATGGATATAAATGGATCTAGGTATTGTTAGTTTGGGTGATATATTTTGTGTCCCTCAGATCCCCAACACGTTGATTGCATAACCGTAAAGTTTGGAGTTTATAGGTGGGATTCAAGTAGTTCTTAGCATTTTCTTCAAGTAGATATTTGGTTTCATATTGGGTAATCCTTACCACTTATTTGTTCCAAATAGTATTCTTTGTTATTTTTTTCATCAACCCTTAATCAAGTGGCTTCTCACCTTAATGGACGGTGATGTTAGCTTTGGAATTCATTCGTTTCATCCTTGTTCAAATGTTTATTGTGAAGACTATATGTTGCAATTTCTATCCGCTTGATTCAACTTGTCTATCTCGTTTCATCAAAGTAATAACGGATGTCACCCTCTTCAGATGGTGGCTCCGCCAACGGTGGCCTCAATCTGGAACGCAATGATGGGGAGTCGGTCGAACCTCCACCTCCGCGTGGAGGCATGGCATGTTATCATGGCAGCCCCCAACGCAAATGCTCGATGATTTTGCAACTCTTGCAAGAGCGCATCTAAGTAAGCAAGGCAACCAAGGAAATCAAGGCCAAGGCAACAACCAGCCGCACTTTGCTACCTCAATCAGTTCTCGCTAATCAGTCGAAGTCTTTCATTTTCGTGGTCGCATGGCCACTGACGTTTATGATTGGCTTGTGGATGACCGCAAACATTTTGAATGTAGCAATGTCGACCCGAGGACTTTGGCAAGTTTGCTTCTGCTTTAACCAAGGACCAAGCTGTTGAGTGGTATCAACAATACAAAGATTCCAGAGGGCGTGGTAATTACCCGGGGATGAGTTCTGGCCGAGACTTCAAAGCTCACCACATTCAAAAGTGTTGTTGAGAGCAAGCGTGAGGAGTTCCGTAATCTCAAGCAAGGCAACATGTCTCGTATCAACACAATATCCAGTTCCAGAACTCGCCGCTTCGCTAAGCAAGACGACTCCTGATGAAAAGAGTATGATCTATCAATCTGTGAGGTGGTCTCAGAGAAGATCAGCAATTAGCTCGTGGCTTTTTGAGCCGTAAAAGTATGATGAATTATACAACATGGCATCAAGCAAGAAGTCGCCCAGCTCAAATGTGTGAGCTTCTAAGAAGAGAATCAGGATGCAGCCTACCTTCTTCTTCTTCTCAAGTGGCAGCCTAAGCAAAAAGTTCTACTCTCTCCTCCTCCGCTCCATCAGCCTTTATCAAGAGAAGAACTCTGTGGTCGTGGATCTTCCCACCCACCCAACCCAAAGCCACGTAAAGTCAAATTCTCAAGCTCCAAGGTCAAATGTTCTTATCACCGTCTGGCTCGTGAGGTGACTTGCAACAAATGTCAGCAAAAGGTCACTATGCGTAACAAGTGCTTCGAACTAAAGGCGCCTTCCGCCTCCTCCTCGTGGTGAGATCTTCAAGCAATGCAAAGTCAAGCATAATCCCAAGTCCGCAAAGGTGAACATGATGAATGAACTCAAGTGGAGGAATTCTTCGATGTGATAATGGGTAACTCTCAATTAATGATATTCAAGCAAAAGTCTTATTTGATACTGTGCATCGCTTTATTTCATCTCAATACCTTTTGCATCTAAGCATGAGTTGGGTTATCAAGAATTGCCTAGTGCCTTTTATCACCAGGTCCCTGCAAGCAAATGACATGCTAATAATTATGTCCTTGATGTTTCTATCAAGATATGCGACTATAGATTTCTAGGAAACCAATTGTCCTTGGTGACTCGGATATTGATCTAATTCTCGGATGGATCAGTTTCTCAAAGACAAAGCTCAGCTTGATTTTGCTGCGTGTGAAATTCAATTGACTCACTCTTTCAAGATGAGTGATCATCTATGCCGCTGCGGATGAAACCATTTGTTGTTTTCTCTCAATGAGAAGGGCGAATTGATGCTATCTCTCAGATTCCACCGCTTGTGAGTACCAAGATGTCTTTCCGTAAGAGCTCTCAGAATGCCTCCTCACCGCCAGCTTGAATTGTATCGATCTTGAGCTCCGCACGAACCCGCTTGCAAGCGCCCATACAAGCTTGGACCAATGAGCTGAAGGAATTGAAGAAGCAGCTGATGAACAAGAGCATCCGGTTTGATTACCCGAGTTCATCTCCTTGGGGTTGGGTGTTTTTTTGTCCAGAAGAAGGATGGCACGACCGACTTTGCGCCGACATCACCATTGAATAAGAAGACAATCAAGAACAAGTATCCACTTCCCAACATCAATGAGCTTTTGAGCAACTCAAAGGTGCTAAAGTGTTCTCAAGCTTGACCTTCAGATGGGTTATCATCAAATTCAGATTCGTGAACAGAGATTCCTAAGACAGATTCGTAATGCTTTTGTTCTATGAATATACCCATGTCTTTCGCCTTGTTAATGCTCCTCCAACATTCTCTCAATGATGAACTTCATCTTCAACCCCTACACCAATGAATTCTCTTGGTCTATCTTGATGATATTTTGGTCTCCAAGAATAAGAAGGATCATGCCAAACATTTGCGATTGGTGCTCACAAGCCCAGAGCATCAATTTATGCGAAGTTTTCCAAATGTGAATTTTGGCTTGATGAAGTTCTTTACCTGGTCACATCATCTCCGCCATAAGTATGTGTTTGCTAACCCCTTGAAGGTGTCTCAGAGTTGTGAATCAGGAACCTCCTCGTATCGTCAAGTGCCTTCAGAGTTTTCTTTGGTCTTGCAAGCTATTGCCAAGATCTGCTGATAACTTCTTAAGATTGCAAAGCCTCTTTCCAACCTCCTCTGTAAGCATGTGAAGTATGTCCGTCTCTTGAGTGTGACGTTGCTTTCAACACTCCTTAAAGAGAAACTCACATAGCCCCCTGCCTTTACTCCTCCGATGAATCCAAGCTATTCAAAGTTTTCTCGTGATGCTTCTCTTCAAGGTCCTGCACTGTTAATGCAAGAGAAGAAAGTTGTATTCTATAATTTCGCCGGGCTGAAGCTCAATCAAAAGAACTACCCCACTCACGTATCTTGAGTTGGCGGCAGCTTGTCCATGCATTGATAATATGGAGACATCTCTTGTTGGGAGGGAAAGTGGACATTTTCACCGATCACAAAGAGTCTCAAGTATATCTTCACTCAACCCAACCTCAACTCTTGTGTAAACTCAATGGGTCGAAATGATTCAAGAGTACAATCCAAGTATTGAATATACCCGTGCAAGGCCAAGCTGTGATTTGACAAGCTTTGAGCAGGAAGGCTTATTGCAACAGTTTTAATACTCAAGCCCTTCCAACTAGATCTTTGTGAAGCTTTCCGCAGCTCGAATCTTCAAGTTGTTCCTCAAGCGCTTTTGCCAACCTTCATAGTCTCCTCCTACTTTGGAAGACCAAATTGTGGAGGCACAACTCCGGATACCATGGTGAAAAAGGTGAAACATGGTATCGACATAGGGTATTTCCAAATACAAGTGCTTCCACATTGATGATAAAGATACTCTTTTCTTCGAGGATCGGATTGTGGTTCCAAAGGGTGATCTACGAAGTCGCTTATGAACGAGGCACACAATTCCTTCTATCCATTCATCCCGGAAGTATTCAAGATGTACCATGACCTCAAGCAGTACATATTGGGTGGACTCGAATGAAGCGAAGAAATTGCTCAATTCGTGAATGAGTGTGATGTCCGCAGAAGAGTGAAAGTAACACCAACCACCACCGGGTCTCCTCCAACCTCTTGCTATTCCGAATGGAAGTTTGATCATATCGAAATGGACTTCGGATCGGATTTCCTAAGTCCAAGCGGGAAATGATGCTATCTTCATTGTCATTGACAAGCTTACTAAAGTGGCTCATTTCCTTCCTATCAAAGAATCTATCACAGCAGCTCGGGCCAGTAACTATACATGTCCAGATTGTCTCCTTGCACGGCATTCCACAATTGATCTCTTCAGACCGTGGCAGCATCTTTACCTCCAAGTTTTGGGATTCTTTTCGTAAGGCCATGGGCACCAACATCTGCTTCAAGACAGCTTTCCATCCTCAAACAAGTGGCCAAGTCGAGCGAGTCAATCAAACCTTGAAGATATGCTCGTGGCTTGTGTCATTTCCTTCGTATGAAGTGGAAGATTGTCTTCCATATGCCGAAGTTCTCCTACAAAACATTTGCGAAGTTGGCAAGGCCCCATTCAAATTTCTATGGCGAAAGTGTCGATCTCTCAATT
>JAHIAM010002370.1:0-23558 GCA_021605205.1 Aegilops longissima | reverse complement strand
CCCTAGTCGCCAATCATATCAATCACACCACAATCGGATCGAGGTTTTACCTTCATCAAGGAGCCGAACCAAGATAATTCTGTCTTGTGTCCGATTAACCCTCTAGGTTAACCCGACGATGGCCTCGCGACTAAGTCCTTTCATGAGGACATCTGCTGCGGATATTCCATTTACAACCGTGTGACGGGTTCACCGGTGCTCGGCAAGGCTAGCGCCGGTGCTGGTGGCGCTTCCTGGTGGTGCATCCCGAGGTGACGGCGCCTGTAAGCCGGGTGCTTGATGGAGGGCCTCTCCGCTTTTGGCGGCTCACGGACGGCTGATCTTCCGCCGCGGTGCTGGCTTCATGAAGTTCCTTCTCGATTCGCCTTGCCTTAGCTCGGGTGGGCGCCGTGGTCTTGGCTCAAGCTCTCCCTAACGCACCACCAGGCTGTACACTAGCGGAATAGGGAGTGGCGGCAAGGTAGAGTACCAAGGGCCTCGAGGGCGCTGGGCCACCATCATCGGAGGGCTGGTCAGTACCTCTTGAGGTCTTGAACGCTTTGTCGGCCTCTTCAGTCCATTCAAGGGCCCTTTTCTTCATCACCGGAAGAAAGGCACGCTCGCCCCTCCCCAATCAGGGAGATGAAACGCTGCCCAGTCACTACGCCGCCCGTGAGCTTCAGGCATTTCTCGAGGGTCTTTGGTGGACTCCATGTCCTCAACTGCCTTGACTTTTCCGGTTGGCCTTGATGCTCCTCATGGGACACGAGGAAACCCGGAGCTTGCCCGAGGGAACTCCAAACACACACTTCTCCGGTTGAGTCGCAGTGCTCACGCGCTGAGGCTCACAAGGTTTCTTCCGTGTCTTGTATCAAGGTCTTGGCCTCGCGAGACTCTCACCACGATGTCGCCGACGAAGCCTCCACATTCTTCCCGAGCTTTGGGGCCCAAGGTGATGTGCATGAGCACCGGAAGGTTGCCCCTCAGCTATGTGAGCTCCGAATGGCATGCATGTATAGCAAGACACTCCACACGGGGTTAAGAAGGCCATCTTTTTTCCACGCCTTTCACCGCCATCTTGATTTGGTGATACCCGAAAAGGCGCCCAAGAAGCATAACAGTGTCACACTCGGGCGGTGGAATCGACGATCCGGTCGATGGCAGGGAGCGGAACGGATCCCGCGGGCATGCTTTCTTGAGGTTGGTGAAGTCGACACACACGCGCCCTTTTCTCCCTTCTTTGGCACCACCACGGGTTGGCCAGCCAATCCGGTATCGGACTGGTCATAACCCCCGCAGCTTCTAGCTTCTGCGGGTCTTGGACGATGAAGGCCTGCTTTTCAGTGGATCGCTTTCCGCCTCTTCTCGCTTCACAGACGCATTGGGGCACACGTTGAGGTGGTGCTCGACACGCCCCGTGGATCCCCGCCACCGATCGGGCCTCAGTGCGAACACCTTCTTGTTCGCGACGCAGGAACTTGACCAGGCTTCCTCCTGCTCGGGCTCGAGGTTGGCGCCTATTGTGAAGGTGGCGCTTAGGACCCGCCCTCGCCGACAGGTATCTGCTGGTCTCCGCTTTGTCTTGAGTGAACAATCGCTTTTTCTGGTCGGCGAGCACCCTTGGGCTTGAGGGCTTCAGATATGGCTGCGCCACGCCTACCGCTCTTGAGGGCGGTAGCCCGAAGGCGCACAGCGCACCTTCTCAGACCTCGGCACGGTGAGGACGCCCGCCGCTTCCGGCATCTTCATGAGGTTGTACCTGGTGGGTTGCGCCATGAATTTGGCCAATGCTGGATAGCCAAGGATGGCATTGTAGGGGAGGCCGGGGGGCGATGTCGAATCGACCAGTTCCGCAGGCGGAAGTTGTCGAGGTGCCGAAGGTCACCGAGCCGGATTTGCCCTCTGGAGTTGATGACCCTCCTCCCCACGCCTCAAAAAGGCTGGCTAAGGCAGCCGCCTCCCCGGTACGCAGAGGAGGTTGAAGGCTTCGATCGAGAGTACGCTGAGGCCAGCGCCGCCATCGGCGAGGGTCCCGTGACGCAACCTCGCAGATGGTGGGTGTGCGAGCATGGGGAGCGCACTGAAGCCAGGCCGAGTTGGCCGGGTGACCCCGAGAGTCGAAGGTCAGCCCGGCCGACGGCTCCGTCTGCCCGAGGGAGCCCCCGCAGCTTGAGGCGGGCGCCCACCCGGCGGATTAATGTCTTGACATGGCGGGTGGAAGGCGGGTCATGAAAGCCGCCCAGAGGGCTGCGCGACGACCGGAGGAACCCGGCGTGATCGGGCGGGTGACGTGAAGTTGCAAGAGTCATCGTTCAATATGCGAATTCTATCCAAAAGGAACTCTATGGTCCCACCAAGGATAGACCCAAGATATTGGAAACGCTTTGCAAGGTGGATATCATTACATCAACATTACATAATAGTGGGGATACATACATAAGGCACAAATGCCACAAGAATACATCAACATCATATATAAGAACAACATCCGACTACGGATGGAACATAAACAGAAACTCAAACGACACATCCACCTCGCTAGCCCAGCTGCCGACTCGAACCTATCCCCGATCGAAGAAGAAGCGTAAGAAGAACTCCAATACAAGAAAACATCGCTTCGGGCCATGATCATCGCAGAACCTGTACCGTGAACTGGTGTTGTAGTAATCAGTGAGCCACGAGGACTCAAAGAATCCCATTACCATGGGTATCAAGACTAGCAAAGCTTAAAGGGAAAAGAAGGATAAAGTGGTGAGGTTGCAGCAGCGACTAAACATATATGGTGGCTAACCAACGCAAAATGAGAGCGAGAAGAGAAACAAAGGAACGGTCATCAACTAGTAATGATCAAGAAGTGATCCTGAACTCCTACTTACGCCGACATAACCTGTAAACCGTGTTCTCCTCTCGATCAACTCGAAAAGAGACACTCACGTTACGCAATACGGTTGGTGTATTTTAAATAAGATCAACTTCGGTTTTTCTACAACCGGACATTAACAAATTCCCATCCGCCACATAACCGCTGGCACGGCTTTCGAAAGTTTATACCCCAGTAGGTGTCCCAACTTAGCCCATGATAAGCTCTCGCGATCAACGGCGATATTCCTTCTCCTGGAAGACCCGATCAGTCTCGGAATCCTGCCACAAGACATCTCGACGCAGCAATAAAACAAGTCCAGCAAAAGCCGCCTGTGCCGACAAATCCTGATAGGAGCTGCACATATCTCGCTCTCGTGGCACACCGGATTAGTTCAAACTTCGTAGGCGAACCCAGAGTTGCTTCTGTAACACCGGCGGTCGACGGTTTGGACCAAGACTCACGACGGAGCACCGCCCGGGGGTAAATAAGATGACCCTTGAGAGCGCCGTAATTCCAAGGGAAAAAGGGCTAGGTGAGGCAAATGTAAAACCAATGTTGGGCCTTGCCGGAAAAGTCTTATTCAAAGCTTAACCGTCAAGGGGTCCTATAAATCACCCGACCGCTGCTAGGGACGCAAAATCCGGGAACATAATACCGATATGACGGAAACTAGGGCGGCAAGAGTGAACAAAACACTGGCATAAGGCCGAGCCTTCCACCCTTTACCAAGTATATAGATGCATTAATTAAATAAGATATATTGTGATATCCCAACAAGTAAACATGTTCCAACAAGGAACAAGATCTCCATGTTCCAACAAGGAACAAACTTCATCTTCACCGCAACTCAACAACGCTATAAGAGGGGCTGAGCAAAGCGGTAACATAGCCAAACAACGGTTTGCTAGGAAGGGTGCAAAGGTTAGAGGCCGACATGGCAATATGGGATGGCTTGATAAATGTGTAATAGGTAGCGCAGCATAGCGAAGAACGAGGCAACTAGCATAGCAATGATAGTAATGAGATCCAGGTAGAAGGTCATCTTGCCTGAAATCCCGCGAAGGAAGAAGAACGAGTCCATGAAGAAGATGAACGGATGAATAACCAAGCGAGACGATCGAATCCTCACGATCGCAACGTAAACAGAACTAACAAGAAGAAGCACACAACATAGTAAACACACCACACATGAACAAGACATGATGCACAACAAACATGATGCATGACAAGGCTACATGAAGCTACTCATGGCAAGAGATGATGCAAACAAGAACAACACATCAAAGCAAGTTTAAATGAGGCCGAACAACAATATAACAATTCTCGTAAGTCCTCATATGCAAATTTCGAAATTGGTCCAGATCTGAATAAACCTTATGTTCAAGTTGTTAAACAGCAAGTTAAGATGCACCACGATGATCTACACGTAAATTCTAGTCAAGTTATATATCAAGTTCATTTAATTCTGAGCTACGGCCTAGAAGATATGAGCAAAACAAGATAAGATGGCATTGATGCAAAATGCATACAAACATCAAGCAAAAACACCTCAAAACAAGGATGCAACATGATAATATGAAACTACATGCAAAATCAAGCAAGTTTCATATAGAGCACACTCAAACGGAGCAACGGTTCAACACATACACCCTATACAAGTTATGACAACAATCTGTCCAAAACAGCAAGTTAGCATATTGCAAGCATCAAAACAACATGCTACAGCACCTCAACATAATAACAAAAGGCATGGGAATGATCTACAGGTAAAGCATGACAAAACATGAACACTGAGCTATCTCCAGAAATCACTAGAACATGCTCAAAAAGACATGGCAAGATTGCAAATAATAACAGTTTCAGACTTGCAGAAAATAACATCAGGTTGCAATGTTTAGAGCTATGAAACAACATGTTACAGGAACTTATCATGGCAAACAAAGGCATGGCATGAATCTACTAATTGCATAGAACAAAAGTCCCTTACTGACCATAAGCCAAAAAGGATCAGAAAATATAGTAACACCCATGTCAATATCGAAAGCCTTTAACAGATTCAGCAACATGGCATGTCAAAACTGATAACAAGTAGGCATGTTTACAAGCTCAATGCACTCACTACAGAGCCTTATATGAAAAACTAAGCATACATACATCAAGAAGACATGGTATAGAAGACATACATGGCAAGAACAATAACATAGCATACATGGATCAACCACAACAACCTAGGCAAAATTGAATAACATGTATACAATCTGCCAGGAAACATTTTATAGCAAAAGTAGAGCTCGATTGACTCAAGCTAGACTACTCCATAATTGCAAACAAGGGCATGGATGGATAGAGCAAGACATGTATAACAAAACATCCTTACTGAAGTATCTCAAAATATGCATGGATCTCTCGGTAGCATCAAGTTAACATGGCATCAAAATAACAGCAAAACAGGGCTGAAACAGCAACATCAGGACACCTAGTTTGCATGCTTGTGCTAGTCACCACATAGATCACAAAAAATACATGGCATACACTCCTGGAAAGATGGCATGGCATATTACAAAACACATGTAGGACTCAAGTCCATAGGATGCACACACATCAATCATGGCAAAATAACAAAAGTGCATGTTCTGATAAAATCAGAAACTAACATCACATAGCACTCTTCTAACAGCATTTCGGCACCAAGATGAGCTCAAATGAAAATGATGCAATGAGATGAAATGATCTACTCTCTACGAGACGCAACATTTTGACATATTATACGCCGCAAAACGGAAGAACGCATGACAGAGATATGATGCAACGAAAATGCAACAAAATTACTGCAGCTGGGACTTAGATGAAAATTGGAGGGGGAAAGTCAACCTCTCGCACGGAATACGAGGTTCGCCGGAGAAGAGGCCCGGAGGTCTCCTGCGAAGGTCTTGTAGGGCGGGACGAGGCGGATCCGGCCGGATTCGCCGGATCCGCCGAAGCCGGGCGGCTGGGGCGACGCGGGGCCGGGCGCGGGCGGCGAGGTTTGGACGCCGGGCGGCCGGCTGGCGACGGCGAGGGAGGTCGCCATGAGCGAGCTGACAAGACGCACCGGCGAATTTCGGGCGGCAAATTTTCTGGAGCGACGGGCGAGGCGGGCGGCGGCCACGAAGCGGGAGGCGGGGAGAAGGGCGAGAAAGCGCGGGCTCAGTGAGGCGCGGGCGGGGCTGGCGGAGGCGCAGGCGCTGCGCGGTATGGGCGGGCTGGCTGCCTGCCGAAGCGGGCGGCGTAGGGCGAGCCTCGTGCTCGGAATGCGGCGCCGACGGGCTGGCGGCGGCGTTGATCGGTTCCCGACGCAAGCGAGGCGGTTCAAGGCAGAACTTGGCGGCGGCCGGCGGCGGGAACGCCACGCGGCGTGAGGCCGGGTTGAAAGCGGACGCGGCGACGGAAGTGTCGGCGAAAGCGACATGTCCGCCGGGCAGAGGAGGGAAGAGTAGACTAGGTTTCATCCGCGAAAATCCGGGAAGACACCTATTTATAGGTAGAGGAGCTAGGAGAGTCCAAATGAGGTGCGGTTTTACCACGCGATCGTGATCGAACGCATCGAGAGCATGGAGGGGAGTTTGGCGGGTTTTGGGCCACTTAGAAAGGGGAGTTGGCTGCAACAAAAAGAGGCTTTCAGGGTACCCTGCTAACTGTTGAGTACCAAACGCCTCCAAATGATCCAAACTTGACAGCGGTTCACCGGTGTTATACCAAGGTCATTGACAAACCTCGGTCCATTCCGAGAACGCTTAACACCCGCACATGAAAAAAGGTAAAAGGGGCCGGGAGACATAGGAGTGCCGGATTGCAAAACGGACAACGGGAAAATGCTCGATGCATGAGACGAACACATATGCAAAATGAAATGCATGATGACATGATATGAAATACAGATGATGACATGGCAAAGTGCAACACGCAAGCACATGACATGGCAAAGACAATAATAACTCAATGACACCGGCGATCGAATCAAGCGCAACACTCCTCCACTAACAAGAGATCTCGCCCCGAGATCTTAGGACCGAGACGGAAGAGAAAAGGAATGAGGTGAAACAAGAAATCAAGAGAAGAAGCAAAGAATCGAGAGCACTCGAAAAGAAGAGAGGAACGACGAGAATGACGAGAATTGAAAGCCCCCAAATCGATGGGCTAATAAAGCACTCGCTCTAACCGAGTGGTTAGAATGAGAAAAGAAACGAATAAGACTGAAAGGATTTAGAAGCACACCGTTGAACAAGGAAAGAATAGAACATGAACTTAAGAGGATGGAATGATACTAGATGAAGACATGACACAAAACCTCCGGAAAGAATTGAAAGAGTCGAATGAAAAGAACGGAGAATAAAATGACAACTTGTGCCATTAATGGAATTGAAAGCAACCTTAGAAGAAGGATTGAACGGAGTTGTTGAGAAAATCAACAACGAAAGAATAAGCTTGTTGTGGACTTATAGGTAACATCTCAAGATCATGAGGTGATAACCACCACAAGCGGAAATGATTGGATAGCTGAGAAGAACGAGGAGATGCAAAAATCCACTTCAAAAGAATACGAGAAATTAATTGCACTTCGAGATGCGAGAAGAAAAGATATTTGAACTCCACCAACAAGAATCTTGATGAACTCTTGAAGAAATAATTAAACTGAAGAACCACCATGAAGAACTCGTAACGAAAGGATGATGAGATAGAAATGAAGGATGAAAGAATAAGATGAGCCTTGGCGATGATTTAGATGGAGTCATGACGATAATGCGGAAAACTTGAACTCCGGAAAAGAAAAGATGAAAACACTTGAACTAGAATTTATTCCTCAAGAACAAACTCCAAGGAAGGGATTAATCACTTGATGAAATAAGAATAAGATTTATTGTATGCTTATCCTTCATCAAAATAAATTGATGACCAACAAAGGATTTTGCATACTACTTATTCTTCTTGAAAAGGATTAAGGGTGGCACCAAACTTGAGAAAGTCTTCATGAACCACCGTAGGATTGGAAAGAACGAATGAATTAATATGATAATCAAAGAAAATAATCTGAAAGAACCACCGTTAGAATTCGAAATGACCGACGAAAGAGAATGAATCACCGAAGACTTAGAAAAGCACGTTGATACTTGAGGGAATATAGATACAAGAGAATGAAGAGATCACGAACTGATTGATTAATGCTTGAACGAAGCACCGGAAGAATATTGAGATGAACGGAAGCTGAAAACTTGGAACGAAGAAATATTCCAAAAGATGACCTACGGATGATCGAATGTAAAAGCAACTCCTGAAATACTCGGATGGGGAAGAAAAGAATTCGACAAATGGAATGATTCAAGAGGATAGCATGAAGCTAGAACCATGAATCTTCGAGAACGGACAAGATTTAAGAGAAACTCTACTGTCTTCAAGGACGACGAGAAACACCACCAAAATAACGAGGTACTCCGTAGAATGAAAAGCAAAAGAGGTTGAGCCAACAATGAAATGATTTGAAATCGGTCTTGAAAAGGCAAGGATCGATGAAATCCATTCTTATATCAGACTTGAAAAGAATTGGGAATAGCTCCGAGAAATAGAAGAGCCGTAAGGTCCTCGAAAAGACCGTGGGTTAGGGCCCATCAAGAGATAACACCGCTGGAAAAGGATGTTGAATGATAAATGATGCACCGAATAATTGAAATATTTGAATGAGGTGACAACCTCGAAGTTAATTCGAACACAGGAGACTCTCTTGAGATGTCTTGAACATCCGGAGGATAAATCAAGAGAGACGAAACGAGCAAGGGGAAAACACTTGATCCAAGGAAAAGAATATGATCGACAACTAAAAACTTGAATTGAATCCACCGAAAAGAAAGAGATGAAGAATGACTAATGTGACGAGAATACACCGTTGAAATGATTGAGGGAAGATCAAGAGGCTCCACACTAATGAAATTGATGGTCGAGAGGAGCCGACCGGGAAGAAAAGGGTGGAGGGCGGAAAACACAGGCAACTTGGAGGGGGAAACGACGAATATCTTGAAGAGAAAACACCGTTGAAAACATTGAGGAAAGAAAGGAAAGACTTCACACAAGTAGGATGGATACTCAAATGCGGACTCGGTTCCGAGAAGAAGAAGGGTGGGTGGTGGGAAAACAAGGACAACTTTGACAAGGAAAACAACGATGTTGGAGGAAGAACCGAGGATTGAACCCGCAAAGATGAAGAGGCTCGAGTCAAATTGACGAGAAATGCACCGGATAAAAAGAGCTGAGGAACAACTATCGAAAACCAACTGCGTTCCTAAAGAAAAATTTGAAGGGAAGAGAAGTAATTCAAAACACCTACGCCAAGATTCTCGACCAGAGCGACGTATAAGCAGAGGAGTAAAAGAATTCTACTCCGATATAACTAGACTCCAAAAATAGTTTTCTAGACTCGACATCGCCAAACTACACGATCAATCAAGGGGCTCTTGGTCGGTCGAGGCTCGATACCAACTTATCACGCCTAATATGCACTCCTATCCAAAAGGAACTCTATGGTCCCACCAAGGATAGACCCGATATTGGAAACGCTTTTGCAAGGTGGATATCATTACATCAACATTACATAATAGTGGGGATACATACATAAGGCACAAATGCCACAAGAATACATCAACAT
Organism: Aegilops longissima; assembly: GCA_021605205.1. Taxonomy (NCBI): domain Eukaryota; kingdom Viridiplantae; phylum Streptophyta; class Magnoliopsida; order Poales; family Poaceae; genus Aegilops; species Aegilops longissima. Next base: position 14,043 of record JAHIAM010002370.1, on the reverse strand, counting down.
CATATAAGAACAACATCCGACTACGGATGGAACATAAACAGAACTCAAACGACATCCACCTCGCTAGCCCAAAGGCCGACCGAACCTATCCCCGATCAAGAAGAAGGTAAGAAGAACTCCAATACAAGAAAACATCACTCGGCCATGATCATCGCAAACCTGTACCTGCAAATCGTGTTGTAGTAATCAGAGCCACGAGGACTCAAGAATCCCATTACCATGGGTATCAAGACTAGCAAAGCTTAAAGGAAAAGAAGGGATAAAGTGGTGAGGTTGCAGAGCGACTAAGCATATATGGTGGCTAACCAACGCAAATGAGAGCGAGAAGAGAAACAAAGGAACGGTCGTCAACTAGTAATGATCAAGAAGTGATCCCGAACTCCTACTTACGCCGACATAACCCAAAACCGTGTTCTCCTCTCGATCAACCCCAAAAGAGACACTCACAGTTACACGCATTACCGGTTGGTGTATTTTAAATAAGATCAACTTCGGTTTTCTACAACCGACATTAACAAATTCCCATCTGCCACATAACCGCTGGCACGGCTTTCAAAAGTTTATACCCTGCAGGGTGTCCCAACTTAGCCCATGATAAGCTCTCGCGATCAACGAAGGATATTCCTTCTCCCGGAAGACCCGATCAGTCTCGAATCCCGCCACAAGACATCTCGACAAGAATAAAACAAGTCCAGCAAGCCACCCGAATGTGCCGACAAATCCTGATAGGAGCTGCACATATCTCGCTCGTGGCACACCGGATTGTCCAAACTTCCGTAGGCGAACCCAGAGTTGCTCTCGGCACACCGGCGGTCGACGGTTTGGACCAAGACTCACGACGCAGCACCGCCCGGGGTAATAAGATGACCCTTGAGAGCGACTTCCAAGGGAAAAGGGCTAGGTGAGGCAAATGTAAAACCAAGGTTGGGCCTTGCCGAAAAGTCTTATTCAAAGCGAACTGTCAAGGGGGTCCCATAAATCACCCGACCGCTTAGGGACGCAAAACTGGGAACATAATACCGATATGACGGAAACTAGGGCGGCAAGAGGAACAAAACACAGGCATAAGGCCGAGCCTTCCACCCTTTACCAAGTATATAGATGCATTAATTAAATAAGATATATTGTGATATCCCAACAAGTAAACATGTTCCAACAAGGAACAACATCTCCATGTTCCAACAAGGAACAAACTTCATCTTCACCTGCAACTAACAACGCTATAAGAGGGGCTGAGCAAAGAGGTAACATAGCCAAACAACGGTTTGCTAGGAAGGGTGCAAAAGGTTAGAGGTCGACATGGCAATATGGGATGGCTTGATAAAGTGTAATAGGTAGCGAACATAGCGAAAGAACGAGGCAACTAGCATAGCAATGATAGTAATGAGATCCAGGGTAGCGGTCATCTTGCCTGAAATCCCGCAAGGAAGAAGAACGAGTCCATGAAGAAGATGAACGGATGAAGTCAACCAAGCGTAGACGATCGAATCCTCACGATCGCAACTAAACAGAACTAACAAGAAGAAGCACACAACATAGTAAACACACCACACATGAACAAGACATGATGCACAACAAACATGATGCATGACAAGGCTACATGAAGCTACTCATGGCAAGAGATGATGCAAACAAGAACAACACATCAAAGCAAGTTTAAATGAGGCCGAACAACATATAACAATTCTCGTAAGTCCTCATATGCATATTTCGAAATTGGTCCAGATCTGAATAAACCTTATGTTCAAGTTGTTAAACAGCAAGTTAAGATGCACCAACGATGATCTACACGTAAATTCTAGTCAAGTTACATATCAAGTTCATTTAATTCGGAGCTACGGCCTAGAAGATATGAGCAAAACAAGATAAGCATGGCATTGATGCAAAATGCATACAAACATCAAGCAAAACACCTCAAAACAAGGATGAAACATGATAATATGAAACTACATGCAAAATCAAGCAAGTTTCATATAGAGCACACTCAAAACGGAGCAACGGTTCAACACATACACCCTATACAAGTTATGACAACAATCTGTCCAAAACAGCAAGTTAGCATATTGCAAGCATCAAAACAACATGCTACAGCACCTCAACATAATAACAAAAGGCATGGGCATGATCTACAGGTAAAGCATTACAAAACATGAACACTGATCTATCTCCAGAAATCACTAGAACATGCTCAAAATGACATGGCAAGATTGCAAGTAATAACAGTTTTAGACTTGCAGAAAATAACATCAGGTTGCAATGTTTAGAGCTATGAAACAACATGTTACAGGAACTTATCATGGCAAACAAAGGCATGGCATGAATCTACTAATTGCATAGAACAAAAGTCCTTACTGACCATAAGCCAAAAAGGATCAGAAAGTATAGTAACACCCATGTCAATATCGAAAGTTTCTGTTAATCAGATTCAGCAACATGGCATGTCAAAACTGATAACAAGTAGGCATGTTTACAAGCTCAATGCACTCACTACAGAGCCTTATATGGAAAACTAAGCATACATACATCAAGAAGACATGGCATAGAAGACATACATGGAAAGAACAATAACATAGCATACATGGATCAACCACAACAACCTAGGCAAAATTGAATAACATGTATACAATCTGCCAGGAAACATTTTATAGCAAAAGTAGAGCTCGATTGACTCAAGCTATACTACTCCATAATTGCAAAAAAGGGCATGGATGGATAGAGCAAGACATGTGTAACAAAACATCCTTACTGAAGTATCTCAAAATATGCATGGATCTCTCTGTAGCATCAAGTTAACATGGCATCAAAATAACAGCAAAACAGGGCTGATAAACAGCAACATCAGGACACCTAGTTTGCATGCTTGTGCTAGTCACCACATATATCACAAAATTACATGGCATACACTCCTGGAAAGATGGGCATGGCATATTACAAAACACATGTAGGACTCAAGTCCATAGGATGCACACATCAATCATGGCAAAATAACAAAAGTGCATGTTCTGATAAAAATCAGAAACTAACATCACATAGCACTCTTTCAACAGCATTTCGGGCACCAAGATGAGCTCAAATGAAAATGATGCAATGAGATGAAATGATTCTACTCTACGAGACGAACATTTTGACATATTATACTGCGCAAGAACGGAGGAACGATGACAGAGATATGATGCAACGAAAATGCAACAAAATTACTGCAGCCTTCGGGACTTAGATGAAAATTGGAGGGGGGAAAGTCAACCTCTCGGCACGGAATACGAGGTTCGCCGGAGAAGAGGCCCGGGAGGTCTCCGGCGAGGTCTTGCAGGGGCGGGACGAGGCGGATCCGGCCGGATCTCGCCGGATCCCGGCCGAGCCGGGGCGCGACGCGAGGGCCGCGGCGCGGCGGCGAGGTTTCGGACGCCGGGCGGGAAGGCGGCGACGGGCGGAGGTCGCCATGAGGGAGCGACGCCGGCCGGGCGGCAACCGCAGGCGTAGGGCGGCAAGCCGGAGCGACGGGCGGCTACTGCGGCACGGAGGCGTGAGGGCGAAAAGGCCGGCCAGAGGCGGCGGCGGAGCCGGCGGCGAGGGATGCTGCCGGGCCGGCTGGCGGCGTGGCGCCGGCGAAGCGGCGGCGAGGGCGCAGCCCGGTCGGCGCGGCGCCGACGGGCGCGGCGGGCGCAAGGATCGCCTCCGGGGCTGTAGGCGGGTTCCGCGCCGGGCGGGCGAATGGCGACGGGAACGCCATTGACAGGCCTGGTTAAGAGTGGCTGCGCGCGCGGAGTGTTCGGCGCGCGCGACATGTCCGGCCGGGCGAGAGGAAGAGTAGACTAGGGTTTCATCCGCGAAAATCCGGGAAGACACCTATTTAGTAGGTAGAGGGAGCTAGAGAGTCCAAATGAGGAAGCGGTTACCCACGCGATCGTGATCGGAACGACGAGAGCATGGAGGGGAGTTTGCTGGGTTTTGGGACACTTAGAAAGGGAGTTGCTGCAACAAAAGAGGCTTTTGCATACATTGCTAACTGTTGAGTACCAAACGACCTCCAAATGATCCGAAACTTGACAGCGGCTTCACCGGTGTTATACCAACGCCGCTGACAAACCTCGTCCATTCCGAGAACGCTTAACACCCGCACATGAAAAAAGGTAAAAGGGGTGCCGGGGACATAGGAGTGCCGGATTGCAAAACGGACAACGGGAAAATGCTCCGGATGCATGAGACGAACACGTATGTAAAATGAAATGCGATGATGACATGATATGAAATACAGATGATGACATGGCAAAGTGCAACACGCAAGCACATGACATGGCAAAGACAAATAATAATCGAATGACACCGGCGCATCGAATCCGGGGCAGACAGCATGCGCGTCTCTTCCCGTAGGTCGCCGAGGAGCGCAGTGACGGACAGAGCGCCCGTTTCGCCGGGCCGGTGGGCGGTGTTGGCAGCGCAAGGTGAGGAACGACGAGGGCGCCATTGCTTAAGCCGCCAGGCGACATTTGAGGCGCGGCGGTGGTTTCTACGGAGCCCGACGAGTTACGACATGGTTGAAGTGGTCGGGAAGAACGAGGCGATTTAAAGAAAGATTCCGCGCACTTTACCGGGCGCGCTAAATGTCGGATTTCGGGTCTGCAGACCCTTGAGGTTCGAACATCAAAAGCGCTATGGATCCGGACCCTCCACCTGCCTCGCACTCAATGCCGAATCGGGCTGGGACCAAAACTACTAAATGCATCAAAAGACAAGAGACACGATATTTATATCGGTTTAGGCCACCATTGTGGTGTAATACCCTACTCCAAAGGTGTAGGTGTAACATCCCAAATTTCCTATTTGGAATGTTTTACAATTATAGCTAAGCATCTATGCATCCTGTTTGAATTTGAATGCCATTTGAAGTTTTAGAGGATTTTGAGTTTTCATATTTGAATTCAAACTTGGCAAGTGGGAATCATTTCAAAAACTATACCTGATAAATAGTTGAGCAAAAGTATGAGAGGAGCAAACATGACACTCCAAAAATATCAGAGGAAACAATGCCAAAAGTTTTGAATTCAAACTTGGGTTTTAGTTGAATTTGGAAAAATGAAATTTTATAAAGTTTGGATTTTGCCTTTTGAAAATGTTCAAATGATAGGAATATTCCCCGATCATTTTGGTATATATATGTCCTATATAAAATATTTATATTTTAAAAGATATTCTCTTTTGTGTTATTTAAAAAAATAAATTAAAAAAACAAAACACTTCCCAAGGCCAGCCTAAAGCCCTGCCCAGCCAACAAGCCACCAACCCGCACTGCCCACCAGCGCCCTGAAGGTCACCTCGCCGAGGCTGAGCCGCCTCACCACTCCCTCGCCGAACCTTTGAGCGGCCTGATCATCGCCTCTCTCTCTCAAAGGACCCCACCCCTTCTTCAACCTCACCACGTTAACGCCACACATGATCACGGATCCCGCGAGATCCGGATCCGATCCTCCCGATCGCTTCGCCAAGGCCGAGGCCCCTATTTAAACCCTCCCGACCCCATTCACCCCCGCCTCACCGAACCTCCTTCTCACGCTGCCGCCGAGTCTTGCGCCATCACGCCATTTTCGCCACGCCTAGCCTCGCCTGACTCCACCAAGAGCTCTCCTCAAGACCGAGTTTCTCACGACCTCCCGACGACCGGAGAGGCCACCACACTCGCCATTGCTGGCTGCCGAGTCTGAGTCACCGAACTCCACCACGGATCTCAAACTCACGGTAGATTAGAACACCCCAAGGGGTATTTTTAATAAGAACCGCCGGTTCGTTACGGCTTATTTTTAGTTAGGGTTTTATTTATTTAGCCCGACCTTATTCAGTTTAACCCTAGCCTGCTTAGTTTATATTACGCCAGTTATGTAGTTTGTAGCCCATTAGGCCATTTTTCTTTTATTTTCATTTTCTGTTTTAATGTAATAGTTCCTGCTTTGAAAAATTCATATCTTTTATTCTGTTTAATATTTTTAGGTGATTCTTTTTTGTTGGGTTGCAAAATTTTCTATAGTTTCTGTAGAAAATATAATTAGCTATGTTAAAATTAATTAAAATTGCTTTAATTTAGTTTTAGTCAGAATAGTAAATCTGTTATAACAATGAGTTAGAAAAAATTATTTTTGGATGATTCTTTTGTCCCAACTTTATTTTGACATTGCCAAACCATAGGAATTAATTTGGGTATTTTAGGATTAATAAAAAAATAGTTTCTAGCAGAATCATGTTATTCTTAATTAATTAACTAGCTACTGTTTTCCTATTATTTTAATTAGTAAATAAATTTATTTTTAACATGTGATTGATTATTCTAGGTTAGTTTCTCGTTGCTTTAAGGTATGAACTTTTATTTATAATAAATAAAAGTTTTATTTTATTTTTCTTAATAGAAATTGAATTAGGCCTAATAGGAGTTTCATAATAGATTTTCAATTAATTTTTTGCTCCTAATTGCTTAATGCATTCCTTTTCTCGTTAAGTTAACCTAAAACCATGATTAGGTTATGTTGAGAAAATTTTTGTTATATAAAACTATTCTAGTTGTTGTTTGAAGTAGGAAACTTGAGTTGGTTTCTTTGAGTTTTCCCTTGGGTTTTGATTTGTTTGCTTTGGTGTGTTATGTTGCTATTGTATTATGTGATCCTATGCTATATGCTTATTGTGATCATTGTTTGTCTCGTAGAGTTTCCTGAGTGCTAAGCTTGCTACTACTATCTAATCTTTAGCTACATTAGGATCATCAAGAAGGCAAGTTTTGATCATGTTATTTTCTATACCTATGTTTTTGTGCATTAGAAATTATCACCAATTCCCAACATGCATGCATGAGTTGAAATTTTGAAGTTATTAATCTTGAGTAGTATCATGGTAGGATGAACCAATCCCTTGTTACCATGACCCCGGATTTAAGTAGTTTACTTTGCTATGCTCAGAGATCGGTTTTGGTTGAGTGAAATTCATAAGAAAGATGTGAGAGTCAATGATGATGACAACCCCATGAACTACAAGAATCAAGATGGACTTCGAATTCACCATCGGGTGGAGGACGGGTTGACGGGCACCCGGAGAACCCAAATGGCACGGATGCATGGAGAAGTGCCATGACATTCTTGCGGAAAGCTTCACCCAGCCAACGAAGAGACGGATGGATGCCCCATGACCGAAGTTACTCAGCAGCCGCAAGCCATTATGGGCTCGGGTGGGTTAACCCTAGTAGTGACGCTGGCCGACGGTACTACGAGATGTAGAAGAACGGTAGGATTGATGGGTACCGCAGTAGCCGTAAGAACTCTTTGGAAGACCTGTCATATCTGGCCCTGCCTTCAAACACCATGAAGTGCTAAGACTTAAAAAGGAGGGAATGATTCTATGGGAAAGTGCAACCTCTCGCAGAGAGTTTAAACATCTAATCGATTAGCCGTGTCCCCTGTTACTTTGACAAATTGAGCCTCCGAACTTGGGAAGTATTCAGAAATCTCAACACTAAAACTAATGAATTAATTTGAGGGTTTTATGACTTAATAATTTGGGAATGAGATATTGGTTGGCGGAACCATCTCAATAACTACCAACAATTATGTAGTATTTGCAAACAAGTCCATGTAGTAGGAGAAAATTGGCTTTTCAAGAAATGATGAAACTTAGAGCTCCATAGCCAAAATGCATATAGTGTTAGTAACTTTATTATTGTTATTCTTCATGACTTGCCAGCTTATTCAAAAGCTGACTTACATGGCTGCAACGCCTTATGTTGCGCAGGTATATTCCGATCAGAGTGGAGGCTACGCCCGCGCTTGGCGGATCGCCCTTTGGAGCCTGATGGACTCGCTTTATCTTCTACGCCTGCAGCATTAGTAGTTTATTTCTCATGAGTTGGCCTTGAGCCGAATTTATTCTCTTGTAATAAAGACTCTATATGAGAATCGTAATAAATTCAGGTGTGATTGAACTTTGATTATTTCATCGATGTATTGTGAGTACCAAAGATGATCTTGGGATGGCACGCATACAGAGATTTGACCGATTTTGGGTCAGGTCGCTACAGAGATGGTATCGTGAGCACAATGGACCGTAGATCGTGAACCCCTAGGATCGGAAAGCCATAAGCAGAGACCATTTACTTTATATCCTTATCATTCCATAATTATCCCTCGCTCAATTCTTGACTCTTCTCCCGATTTTTCAACATTCTAGATGGCCGTCGAAGTTCACCCCGCTTTTGCTTCCTTGGAGTTTTGCCACCTGATGAGACGATGCCCTTCGGCAGGAAGCTGGTCCAGATGGTGAAGAAGCAAGATTGCTCTACCCCGATCACCGAAGCCAACTAATGCACTTCCGACGGACACCCGCCATGTGATTGAAGTGCATATCCTGTGGAGAACCTTCGAGGACACACGGAGCCTATTGACTTTGAGTTCACCGACTTCAATCGGATCATCGGAAGGGACATGGCGATCTATCGTGCTCCTTGGACATCTCCGAGAGGAGTACAGGCCGAGCTCGATCCTCGCACTCGCCATGGTTTTCATGAGCACGGAATGGAGATATCATCCGCACTGCTGAGGACGACTCCATTCTCTCTTACTCAGACTTGGAGTGTCTTCGTGAACGGAGATTCGTGACTCGCCAGAACTCAAGGCACACAGAGGCTTTTGTTCCGTGAACTCGAATCGAGGAGAAGGCACACGCAGACTTCCTTGGCCATGAGGAAGAAATCATGACTTCATGGAGACAATGACGACCTCAAGATGAAGCTCGCCGCAATAGAGGAAAAGATGGACTTGGGAGAGGACCTTATCCGAGTGGAGATAATGGACCCTCGTGAGCAATGATCAGGATTTTGAAGGAGCTCCACCGAGAAAGCCATTAAGAGGAGGCGCCGCACCGGAGGACATCACACCAGAGGACGAAGGATTATTGATGAAGACATTTAGTCAATCTCATGTTATTTTACTTTTTCGCCGATCGGCTAGGGCCAAATTTCCTTCGATTAGTCTTGAGCTTTTGTAAATCAAGATTGAACCATGCTTGAGGAATGAATAAATGATTGGTGTGTTTTATGATTGTGCATTCATATGGGTAGTGTTATTTCATAGACCATTGTTCTATTCTAATTTTCTCATCCACTCCAAAACACCAGATGCCTCCGAGACGTGATACCGGTTTTCCGCCAGAATACCGCCACTGTTCAAAGAGCAGAATGCACTCATGCAGCTACTCATCCGTAATCGTAACAACAACACCAACAATCCACCGCCACCACCCCTCGTGGACAACTTGACTCGATTCTCGAGGCTAACCGCCAGTTGTTCTCTAGTAGCACTCGAGCCGATTGATGGTGATGATTGGCTCCGCAAAGTCGGAAGAGAGCTAATCACCGTTGGATGCATCGATGCAGAAGGTGCGCTTGTCACGCATCAACTTGATGGACCTGCAGCTTCTTGGTGGGGAGAACTACACCACCACTTATCCCATTGGTGCCATCACATGGGATCAATTCCAGCAGCCTTCCGCACCGCCATGTTTCACTGGAGCCATGAGTCCAAGAAGCGTGAGTTCCGCAACTTACATCTAGGGAACCGCACCGGGCACAAGACGTGATGAACATAGCAAGCTAGCCCGCTATGCCCCCGATGATGTGGCCACAGATGCCGGAGCAGGTGAGAAGTTCCTTGAGGGACTCAACGATGAGCTGAGCATGCAGCTTATTGTATACCTTCAACAACTACCAAGAGCTGTAGACAAGGCCACCATACTTGAAGGCAAGCAGCAACAGATAGAAAGCCGCAAGCGAAGTACAGCCAGGGAAGCACAACTCAGAGCTCAGCAGGCCCCTGTTATGCACCATACTCAGAAGGCACACCCATCATAACCATGGAGGTCATAACCATGGAGGAAATGGGAACAACCGCAGCCAGACAACAAGTCGCCATGGCAATGGCAATGGAAACGGTAATGGCAATCAGCATCGTCGCTTCGGCTCAAGGATCTCGAGCCACATCACCGCCGTGCAACAGGCACTATGCCACCGACGCCCGGAGGCTAGCAGAGGAATGGAAACGCAATGGAGGCTCAAATAAGAAGCCCAATCCGCTCCTCGTGCTCGTGGAACCACATTGACGGGAGGACGCCTATGATCAGCCGAAATCGTGGTTGGTAAGTTTTATTGAATTCACGCTCAGTTTTGGTACTTTGATTCTCGTGCAACGATTCATTCATATCAAGGGTAGTTGTGGAAAACTACGGGTTGCCCACTAAAACCCTTAGAAGCCCCCTTCGCCGGGCCCGCAGGAGGAGAAATGATGGCAGTGCTTAGGTCTGTCATGCAACCTCAACATCGGGAACCATAAATTTCCGCAGACTCGAGTGTTGGAAACCCAGACCTTGGATGTAATCCTAGGCATGGATTGCTTGACGAAGTTTGAAGGAACATAGATGTGCTCAAGAATCTATTCTCGCTCACCACCCCGGAGACGTAAGAGGATCAAGTTGCATGAAACTTTGGGTACAAGGCTGGAATTCAAGACAGCTTTTCATCCGCAGAGATGGATAGACCGAGAGAGTCAACCAGATTCGAGGACATGTTGAGAGCTTGTGTGCTAGACTATGGGTCTAGCTGGGATGATAATTTGCCGACGCAGAGTTCTCATACAACAACAGTTATCAATCCAATCAAGATGGCCCCTTCAAGCTCTATACGGAAGGAGGTGCAACACCATTGCTGTGGGATAGTGTTGAGATCGATCACTTTTCGTTCCGACCTTATCGTGGATTCAAGAGAAAGTCAAGCTGATTCGAGATGACTCAAGATAGCACAATGAGATGTAAGAGTTATGCGCAAAGAAGCTTAAGGAAGTAACATACGAAGGGGAGACCGAGCATATTTCGTGTGTCTCACTTCGTGGAATCAAGAGGTTTGGTGTCAAAGGAAAGTTAGCACCCGATTCATTGGCCCCTACAAAATCCTCGAACGCCGTGGGAGAAGTTGTTACAAGTTGAACTGCGAAGGATTGTCCGAGTTCATGATGTCTTCCATGTTTCTCACGAAGAAGTGTCATGCCGACATGGCCGATGTTCCGTTGAGAGACAAAGGCTCCCTAGAGGCCATACAGCTTGACAAAGGATCTGACCTACAAGGAGAAACCCGTCTGATTCTCGAGATCATGGAGCAGAGTCACCCGCAGCAAGGTCATCAATTTTGCAAGGTGTTGTGGAGCCACCACACCGAGGAAGAAGCCACTGGGAACGCCAAGAAGACCTTCTTCGAGACCACCCGCACCTATTTGTTAGTTAACCCAATCTCGAGGGCTAGATTCATCTTAAGGTGGTAGGTTTGTAACATCCCAAATTTCCTATTTGGAATGTTTTACAATTATAGCTAAGCATCTATGCATCCTGCTTGAATTTGAATGTCATTTGAAGTTTCAGAGGATTTTGAGTTTTCATATTTGAATTCAAACTTGGCAAGTGGGAATCATTTCAAAACTATACCGATAAATACTTGAGAAAAGTATGAGAGGAGCAAACATGACACTCCAAAAATATCGAGGAAACAATGCCAAAAGTTTTGAATTCAAACTTGGGTTTTAGTTGAATTTGGAAAAATGAAATTTTATAAAGTTTGGATTTTGCCTTTGAAAATGTTCAAATGATAGGAATATTCCCTGATCATTTTGGTATATATATGTCCTATATAAAATATTTATATTTTAAAAGATATCTCTATTTTGTGTTATTTAAAACAATAAATTAAAAAAACAAAACATTCCTCAGCGCCACCAAGCCACCGGACCAGACGCCCACCAGGCCCAGAAGGCCACCAATGAGGCCCGAGCCGGCCTCACCTCCCTCGCCTGAAACCCTTTGAGCCGGCCGATCCACCGCTCTCTCTCTCCGGCAAGGACCCCACCCTTCTTCAACCCCTCACCACTAACGCCAGCCGCGATCGCGGATCCCAGAGATCCGGATCCGATCCCTCCCGATCGCCTTGCCAAGGCCGAGGCCCCTATTTAAACCCTCCCCGCACCCCATTCACCCTCGCCTCACCGAACCCTCCTCCTCTCACGCCGCCGAGCCCGAGCCACGCGCCCATTTTGCCGCCGCCCTAGCCTCCCCGAGCTCGCCTGACTCCACCAAGAGCCCTCGTCGCCTCAAGACTCCGCCGGAGCTCTCCGCCGACCTCCCGACGACCGGAGAGGCCACCACACTGCCATCACGCCGCTGCCGAGCCCGTGAGTCACCGAACTCCACTCCTGCCGGATCTACAACCCTACAAGTAGATTAGAACACCTCAAGGGGTATTTTTTAATAAGAACCGCCGTTCACGGTTTATTTTTAATTAGGTTTTATTTTTTAGCCCGCCCGATCTAGTTTAACCCTAGGCCCATTTAGTTTATATTACGCCATGTAGTTTAGGCCCATTAGGCCATTTTTCTTTTATTTTCATTTTCTGTTTTAACAGAATAGTTCCTGTTTTGAAAAATTCATATCTTTTATTCTGTTTAATATTTTAGGTGATTCTTTTTTTTGGGTTGCAAATTTTCTATAGTTTCTGTAGAAAATATAATTAGCTATGTTAAAATTAATTAAAATTGCTTTAATTTAGTTTTAGTCAGAATAGTAAATCTGTTATAACATGAGTTAGAAAAATTATTTTGGATGATTCTTTTGTCCCAACTTTATTTTGACATTGCCAAACCATAGGAATTAATTTGGGTATTTTAGGATTAATAAAAAATAGTTTCTAGCAGAATCATGTTATTCTTAATTAATTAACTAGCTACTGCTTTTCCTATTATTTTAATTAGTAAATAAATTTATTTTTAACATGTGATTGATTATTCTAGGTTAGTTTCTGTTGTTTTAAGGTATGAACTTTTATTTATAATAAATAAAAGTTTTATTTTATTTTTCTTAATAGAAATTGAATTAGGCCTAATAGGAGTTTCATAATAGATTTTAAATTAATTTTTTTGCTCCTAATTGCTTAATGCATTCTTTTTCGTTAAGTTAACCTAAAACCATGATTAGGTTATGTTGAGAAATTTTTGTTATATAAAACTATTCTAGTTGTTGTTTGAAGTAGGAAACTTGAGTTGGTTTTCTTTGAGTTTTCCTTGGGTTTTGATTTGTTTGCTTTGGTGTGTTATGTTGCTATTGTTATGCTATTGTATTATGTGATCCTATGCTATATGCTTATTGTGATCATTGTTTGTCTCGTAGAGTTTCCGAGTGCTAAGCTTCTACTACGTAATCTTTAGCTTACGAGGATCATCAGAAGGCAAGTTTTGATCATGTTATTTTCTATACCTATGTTTTTGTGCATTAGAAATTATCACCACCCCGCCATGCATGCAGAGTTGAAATTTTGAAGTTATTAATCTTGAGTAGTATCATGGTAGGATGAACCAATCCCTTGTTACCATGACCCCGGACGAAGTAGTTTACTTTGCTATGCTCAGAGACGGGTTTTGTTGAGTGAAATTCATAAGAAAGATGTGAGAGTCAATGATGATGACAACCCCATGAACTACAAGAATCAAGATGGACTTCGAATTCACCATCGGGTGGAGGACGGTTGACGGGCACCGAGAACCCATGGTTGGCCGAGATGCATGGAGAAGTGCCATGACATCTTCGGAAAGCTTCACCCAGCCACGAAGAGACGGATGGATGCCCCATGACCGAAGCTTACTGCAGCCGCAAGCCATTATGGGCTCGCTGGGTTAACCCTAGTAGTGACGCTGGCTGGACGGTACTACGAGATGTAGAAGAACGGTAGGATTGATGGGTACCGGCAGAGCCGTAAGAACTCTTTGGAAGACCCGTTTATCTGCCCCGCCTTCAAACACCATGAAGTGCTAAGACTTAAAAGGAGGGAATGATTCTTTGGGAAAGTACGCAAACCTCTCGCAGAGTATAAAGATCTAATCGATTAGCCGTGTCCCCGTTACTGACAAATTGAGCCTCCGAACTTGGAAGTATTCGAAATCTCAACACTAAAACTAATGAATTAATTTGAGGGTTTTATGACTTAAT
>JAHIAM010002369.1:49692-81622 GCA_021605205.1 Aegilops longissima | reverse complement strand
GTCTTCCACGGCCATTGGCCAGAAGATCGTCATCGCCCAGGCCGCCATCGCGCAGCACGAAGGAGACGACGCGACCCTGCAGCGTTGCAGGTATGCGGTACCAGTGCTGCGTGGTGTTATCTGCCGTGCGGCCCCACTTCCAGTATTCAGCACCACTGGGCAAATCGTTCGGATAGGTCAGCCTGACCGTCACGAGCGCACCCGCATCACAGCCATCGGTGTTGAGCTTCAACAGCCCGTGTGGCACCACCGCCCCAGAACGCGGAGTACCCGGTGCCGCCATGACCTGCGGCGGCTCGGCCAAGCGGCAGTTGGCGCCGCCCACGACCTCGCCCGCAACCGCAATCTGGCTTGCTCCGGTGATGTTGAATCGATTGGCCGGGTCCACTGCGCGCTGCGGTCGCCAGCAGCGGATAGCTGGCCGTCACAGCCGCATGGACACCATCACTCACGCTCAGTTGCAGGCTGGCCGGGCCGGCTACCCGAAGCCATGTACATGGCGGCGCGCAATTGCTGCGATACCTGTTCGGGGCTGCCGCGCGTTGTATGCCGGGCTGTACAGCATCAGCATCCTCCAGGCCAGCACCTGTCCGCCGCTGGCGACGATGGACAGTGTGACGACGGGGCTGTCGGCATCGGCCACCACCACGTCCGCCAGATCGGCCGCCTGCCCACCACCACCGCCTGCGCATTGGCAGGCACGCCACTGAACGATGGCGCCTGGCCACCGGAAATTCCAGCCCCAGGAGAATGGGGTTGTGATCACTGGAACGATAGGCGGTGGGCGCATAGAAGCTGGCCTGCTGATCCAGCGACTTGAACTCGACGTTGTAGTCGAGCACCTCGCTCCTCGGCATTGATGGCCCACTTGACCGCACGCCCCACGCTGGGCTGCAGGCTGGTGCTCACCAGCACATGGTCCAGCGAACCCACATTCCGTCGAATGTAGGACAGCCCTGGGAGACCTTGACATAGCCGCCGGACTCCAGCGTGGTGATGGGGTCTTCCTTCGCATAGGCGTTGAAATCGCCCACCAGCACCACGTGGGGCTGGTTACGCCTGTGGGCCGGGTTGCCAGCCAGTTGCTCAGTTGCTGGGCCGTCTTCACGCGCGCCGCGTTGTTGGCGCCCTGGCCGTCGAGCACGTCCGCATTGCCCGCGCCACCGAGCACGCTGCCCTTGGATTTGAAATGGTTCACCACCAGGTGAACTGCTCCGTGCTGCCGCCCACGGCAAGGTCTGCGCAATCGGCACCGGGCTCCGCCGATGCTTGCGTTGAAGGCATCGTAGGTAGAGACATTGGGTGCCGCTGCGCTGCCCACCGGCGACGCGGTCGCTGCGATAGACGATGGCCACGGTAATGGCATCCGTGCCCGCGCCTGGCACCGTGCCTGCAGCCTCAGTGAAGGGTGCCTTGACCACCGCATACACGGCGCCGGCAGGCTTGTCGGCACTCGCGTTCAGGGCGTCAGCCAGATCCTGGATGGCGCTGCCCGGACCAAAGCCATTGTTCTGCACCTCCATCAGGCCATACACATCGGCGCCCAGCCCAAGCAGATTGGCCACGATCTTGGCGCGCTGCCTGTCCAGCTCGGCAATGCTGTTGGCACCGCGAATGCCCTGCTGGTTGCCCAGCGGCGTGTTGAACATCACCTGAGAAGAGCCGCGTGGCACCGGTCAGGTTGAAGAAATTGAGAACGTTGGCAGACGCGATCTTGAGCGTGGCCGCTCCACGGCCTGCTGCAATTCAGCAGCAGAAGGGCGCGCGGCTCCCGTGAACTGCGGCGTCTGCGTGGGCTGCACGCGGTAGCTGGTCAGATGGGGCTCGCTGGCGGCAGCATCAAAAACTGGTCGAGCACGCCGATGACGCGATCCACGCCATCGCCAGCCCGCAGCGTGTTGGACGCCGACAGCGGCAAGCCGCCACGACCCGGCACGAACTCAGGATTCTGGGCCCCGGAGCGATCATCGAGAATGATCTGGCTGCGCTGCAGCGTCTGCACGTAGGCTGCATAGCCCGCCACGCTGGGAGCGTTGACTTCGGTGTACTGCGCCAACGGCGTATCGGCAGACAGCGTGACATTGCCGTAGCGGCCCAGCGTGCGGTTGTCGCTCACCACCAGCTTGCCGCCTGCGGTGGCGGATGCCACCTCCACACGCATGCCTTCCAGACGCTCCCATTGCCCCATGTCGCTGACAGGCAGTGCGATGCGCACTGGCTCCGGCAAGGCCGCCGCGCCGCGGACCACGAAGTCCGTGATGGCGCTGAGCTGGGTCTGATTGCGGAACTCGCTCACCGAGGCGGAAATCTGCACCAGCTTGCCCACCGTGCTCTCATCCACGCCAGGATTGGCGTTGCCGTAATGAACAAAGATGCCCTCCGAGGTAGCAGCGTCCCCATCGGAGTCTGCCGCCTCTTCCTGCATGAAGAAACCGCTCAGTCCAGGCATATAGGCCGTCACCACGGCACTCACCGTCACCTTCTGCCCCACCAGCGGAGACTGATCGCCAGAGCCCTGGACCGCAGAAATCCTGGTGACCGGCGGCTCGTCTCCGTCGTGAAGCCCAGCGTCGTGCCGGTCCACACATTGCCCGAGGTATCCAACACCGGCTCGCCCACGGAAACCAGGCTGTAGGCGTATTGACAGCCAGCCGCACACCCGCGTTGAGCGTGATGGTCGAGCCACTGAATTTCACCTGCGCCGCATCGCCAGCCTGCAGCGTTGCCACCACCGTGGCGCCCTGGCGCAGTTCGAAGCTGCCGCTACCGGGCTTCACCGCCTCATCGAAACTCAGCTTGATTTCGGGATTCAGCGCCACCCCGGTTGCCGCCTCCGCGGGAATGCTTGCCTGCAGCGTGGGCGCCGTGGTGTCGGGCAGCGCCAGGGTGATGGAGACGTCATCAATGGCCAGGCCGTGGTCGTTGCCCACATCATTGAGTTCCACCCAACGCAGCCACAGCGTGGCACCTGGCGCCCAGCCCAGGCCGCGCAGATCCCCGCCCACATTGTTCACCCGCCCGGCCACATTGCCGTCCACGGCGGCAGCAGTTCCGGTGGCAACAGGCGTTGCCAATTGAAGTTCGCGCCGGCAGGCAGCCATTCAGGCACATCGGAAAGGTGGCTCCCATGCCGTACTCCAGCACCATGGGCTGCGGTTCCGTATTGCCACCGTTGCGCCATTGCTCGCCGTTGAATCGCAGGTGATGCCATCGACCGAGCCGCCCGTGTCATTGCGCACCGCCAGCGCAATCCAACCCGCTACAGCGCCCTGGGCCGGGCTGCCAAGTAAGCACCGCCTGATGCCACTCCCCAAAGGCACGGTCCGTGCTCAGCCCCAGGCTGTAGAAGCTGCCGGTGTTGGAGCACCATTGCCAGCCACATAAGAGGTGATGGATGCCAAGTTCTTGTTGAAGAGAAACCAGCCCGGCAAGGTGCTGTTATTGGCCCAGGCCAGCCCCGCCCCGGACGCGGCCAGGGTGTCGAAATTCTGCGTGTAGGTGCCGTTGAAGGGAACCTGCCCATACCCGGCAGACGCCGAAAGAAGCAGGCCTGCACCATACAGACGCCAACGATGCGCTGCAATGGCGCACTCATCGAATTGGCCGGGTTGAAAACAAATGGAATCAGCGTGGCAGCAATGGACATGGATGCGCAATAAAAACAATGCGCTCCCCCCATGGTTGCGCAACTCCCGGTTTATCGCGCATGGGATGACCAGCCTGTGACTCGGCAGATGCTCCCCGTCCTACGTGCAGACTCGCCTCTCACCCATCGGCCGGCCTGCGCACGGCAGGCATCATCGCCTTCAGTTTCTGCACCGTTTCATTGCCGGGTCTGGGGCATTTCCTCCTCCTCCCTCTCATTCCCCAGGAAGCTTTCAAAAGCACCGCTCTTTCTTCCCAGGCCAGCGCAAGCCGCTGGCCTTTTCTTGGGCGCACCCTCATCGCCCCAACCATCCCCATCACCTGTTCTGAACGCGCCACGTCGCTGGTGACCGTTCCGCATCCGCACCTCTTTTTCTTACTCATCAACTTACAAAATATTCATGCCCGTGATATACACGCGCATCTCCCACTGAAAATCATCATTGCCGCGACATCCGGCTACAAGGCCTGCTGCAACAAAAGCCGAGCTTGAGAAAAAATCGACGCACTCATCCAGCACGCGAAAACCGATGCGATCGCTGAAGCAAAGGCGATGGTGCAGCAATATGGTTTGACGAAGGAGGATGTCCCCCCTCCGCCAAGAGCAAACCCGACAAGGCCGGCAAGCGCAGCGTGGAGAGCCAAATTCCGCAACCCAGAAACCGGCGCCACCTGGACAGGCTGCGGCAAGCCGCCCAAATGGATAGAAGGCAAGGACCGCGCAAGCCTCGCCATCTGAGGGTCGACACGGGCGCCAGCCATGCCTCCAGTCGGCACCCCTGTTCCGCCGCGATGCCATACCATGATTTCCACCACAAGGAGGAAACGCACATGAGCAAACAGAGCACAGACACCCTGTTGGCAGCAGAACTGGCTGACCACTTCATAGAAGTCATCCTGTCCAACAAACCGGAGCTGCTGGTCTCGGGCATCGGCGGGTGGCAGACCTGCACCACATACAGCATGGCGCCAAGGCCCTGGCGCATTTCCGCCTCACGCTGATCCAGGAACTGTCGCAGCAGCCATGCCCGACATGGGCAGCAGCTGAATCAACTCTGGGCCAGCCTCCTTGCCGAGCCTGCAGCGGCCCGTGCGAAATCCGTGCGATTTCGACGACACCGCGAACACTTGCAGGCAAAAAACCGCCACACGCTGAGGTCATCAGTGTGTGGCGGTCTCTGAGATGGGCTGGCGTCAATTGAATCTTCCTCTGAAAGGAGCATAAAACCTAGAGTTCTTTCTTCTTTAGGCCTCTGTTCCCCGGTTTGTTCCCCGGTCTACTGGACCCTAAACCAGATGAGCCTTTGCACAAGATTTGCAAATTACAACGTTTTAAACAAGTGACGCTGCCAGTAGCAGACTTCAACGATCGCTGACTGACGAGAGCTCGCTTGGTTGAAACGGACCTCTCCCTGAAGGCACAAAGAAGTCACGCGATCACTTCATGAACTAGCTCCGGCTCATCTCCGTGCCTTTGAAACCGGCAACAGCCCAACAAGGTCATGGCATGATGCACGCACCGGCAGATGTGTCTGGTCGCAAGCTGCCCCCACAGTCTCGAGTACGGTCTTTGATCTCCATTTCATGAGCCTTGCGAATCAATTCCACGAAACTAAAGTTCTTGCCCAAGAGCTAGAAAATTCAACAACTCAACTCTTGGACATTGCCCTCAATAATGACATATCACCCCGTGGTAGCCGTTGAACCCAACTGGCGAATAGGGCTCGTGTGCCTTGCCGCTCTTTCCAACAGGGACGAACTCTCCAGCCCTTTGCTGCCAAAAACAAAGATCTACCCTGTCGAAGATGCGGAGTGCATCCAGCTAAGCCGCAATGACTACACAAAATTGCGAGACCAGGGCAGTATCCAGATCAAAGTCTTCGATATTGTTCATTTAGGGAATAGGTAAAAGACATGTGATCTACAGACGGCTCATCAAAGGCAAAAGCACATGGCTTAGATCAGTGGCAAACCGAATCTTTTGGCAAATCTCTCGTACCTCCTGTTTTATTCCTTGCTTTACCGTTATCGACAGCCAGGGGTGCTCGATGGGATGATCTCACCATTGAAGACTTTCGAAATCATGCCGGAATTCTTGTTCGACTTGGCAGCCTGCGTTTGCAACCAACCGATGAAGTCAGGCTCCGTGATCTGCTGAGTCAACCAGAGGCCCCAAAGCGCCGACACAAATGCCAGTCGCAGGAGATCATATATCTCCTCAGTTAGGACAATTGCTTCAAGTTTTCAATGAATTGCAAATCTGGATTGAAGAGACGACAAGATAATCCTCCCTTGCGTTCGGATGATGTCAAGAAGTGGCTGCATACACAGCTTGAGGCCAAAATTCAATTGACTGGAAAAGTTTGAAACTGCGTGATGTCGCAATCAAGCTGATATACCCACCCAGGATGGTCAGAGGGACCAAAGCGCAAGGCCTACAAAGATGGGCGGCCTGTCGTCTTGGATCAACTTGTCAAACAGCTGCAGGAAGATATCTCCCACGTTAGGCAGTTCAAGACTAGCAGCGATTATGAGACTGCTTGTCAAACTACAGATTAAGGAATCTCCAACCGCTAGCAAGCTTGGCCAATTGATTACAGAGACTGACGCAAAGTCCATCTCCACCATCATTCGTCTGACGCCGTCTCGGCGAGGCGGTCGCCGGTAAAGCCAGGCAAGCATCTCTCCCAGAACTTCTCCTTATCAATGGCTTTTTCAAGTCATTGATAGGCGCGCTCTAGCCGCACCGACACTCCCCCAACTGACGCCGCAGATTGCTTGTTTGGTGACGCTCCTTTTATGCCAAAACCGCGTTTTGAGGATCGGTTGTAGCCGCTTTTGCGTGCGACGTAGCCAAAGTAGCCAGTAGCCCAGGGGTTCGCCACAAAACCTCTAGTCTGTGCCTGTTTTCGTCCTTGCACAAACCCAGCAAAAGTCACGTAGGGTCAATGACTTATCGATGATGCTCTCAGCCACATGGCCGACAAGCAAAAGCGCAATCGACTGGCGTTTGGAGCCCCAGCAGCATGAAGCCTTGTTCAATTTATCGAGAAAGGTTTCTTATGCACTCCCCAATCGCACCGAATTTGCTCCCAATGCGGCGTGCCGCTTGAAGGACGTCATCCGCATCACGGGTCTGAGCCGCTCCACGATTTATGGCCGGATCAACAAAACGAGCTCTCAATTCACCCGACCTTCCCAGGCCCTTCCCTCTCTACGGCGGTGCACAACTTCGTGGCGCCAAGGCTGGCGTGTACATGAGATCAATGCGTGGCTGGATGCCCAGTCGACCAAGCTAATAAGGAAGACGGAAGATGTTTAATACTTCCACCCATCACCGATAACTACCCCGCGCAATACGCCGCCGCTTATTCTGGACGCTGTGAATGATGTGCGCCGCCCCTGACCCAAGCCTCTACCCCTTGATCGCAGCCTCTGCGCTTTGCGCCATGGCAACCGCATGCCAGGGCTTGGCTGATAATGAAACGCCCTGGCCTTCCTCGGGGTCACGCCAATCTCCTGTGCTTCCTCACTCGCCGACTCGGGAGAGCGCAAAACTGCTGCGGACGGATTATTTTTCGAGCCCATCCGTCGCTTGAAAAAACCATGCGGCAGCAGTATGCCGAGGTTCGGCCAATTTCGAATTGGATGAAAAATCCGGCTCGCAAAGTCCGAGGCTTGGAACGGCGACTGGAGAAGGAGTCAAGGCCGGCCGTGACACCACAGCCACAGAAGGAGAATTGGGCCAGCTCATGCGAGCTGCTCCCCTACTCCCCGCCCGTATGCGCTTCATGGTGTCTGACATCACCCAGGCGGCACTGTACCGGAGTTGAGCCTCAACCCTGCACTGCAGTTCTCCATTCGAACAAGCGGCTGATTTGATCAAAGGCCGCACCATGAGCAACCTTCCCGTTTAACAGAGCCTGGGATGGCCAAACACTCGACATGGACCGCAAGGATCAGGCCGATAGCCAATGGGTCGAAGGCGCGCCTGAGCACGGGCCTGCTGTGCAGCCCCATTTGTTGGAATTCCTCTGCGGCAAGGGCGGCAACTACGCACGCGAGGTCGGCTATCTTGCTCGCACCCTCGTCGCCTTCCCCAAATCCACGGCAGGTCAGCGGTTTGTCGACGGGAGTGACAACAGCGATTCGCTGCCATCAGGCATTTTGACTTTCCAATCCCAAGTTCACCAGCTTCTGCTGAAAGCCGTTGAGCGCCATCACAATGGCGAGGCCCGGCGTGTTCTGACTTTGAGCCACAGGCAGCGCACTGCTGGGTGGCTTCTTCAACCACATCGAGTCCCGCCTCGATCCGCAATTCGGTCGCCTGTCACCCATCAAGGACTTCGCCGCCAAAGCAGCGGAACACGCAGCGCGCGGGCCGCCATTTTCGAAATGGCACAAGGCTATGCACAAACCATTTCGGAAGACTCTGTGCAGCGGGCTATTGCCATCATCGAATGGTACCTGCGGGAATTTGATCACCTGTTTGCGAAGTCCACTGAGGAAAAGAGCATCGAAAAAACATGCCGAGAAGATTCTGGTATGGATGCATAGCAAGAGCCCTCTCACCGGATTCGGCGACCGGAGAACCTTCACCCGTCGTGAAATCCAACAATCCGGCCCTCGCCCCGTGACCCCGAATCTGTCAGCGTGGTATTGCAGTACCTTTGACTCATGGACATATACAGTCAGTTTTGGTAGCGATAAGGGATTCCAATTGAGCAACACCAACAATACCTTGTCCAACTTGGAAAGCGTAAATTACTCCAAGGAATTTACCGAGAACCGAGGCCTCCTTAGCTCAGACACTACTGGCACCTTCAAACGCTCTGTCATTTAGCGATTTAACTTATTAAAGCAACTTATACAACAAACACAATCAAATCAACAGAAAACCGATCATCAATCACTCTATTTAATACAGAATAAATAGGGAGTTTATATTATTGGCATTAATGTATTTAAAAGATATATTAATCAATAGCCAGCTTAGGCACCAATCAATATACAACTCCTTAGAGTGATAAAACACTATTCAACAAACCAATAACCACAAATCAACCAATCATCGCGAACAATACAAAGCCGCACACTATTCAGAATGATCCAAATGCAAGACTCGCATACTCATCTTTCAGCACTCACTCAGGTGAGAACTTGCATGAAAGGGATTCACCATGAAATGAAGAGCACAAAGTGGAAAAGGCTCTAACCAAGAAGAGCCTTCAAAAGCAACTTGCTCAAGTGTGGCTTGATGTCGCCTTATGCCTACGCGCCAGTTCTGCGCAAACTGATCGAGAGCAAGGACCCTTGGCTCTGGCTTGCAGGCAATTGCTTTGTTGGTATTGCCCTTCCAACCATGAAGGGCAACTCAATGCGTTGTTAAATGATGATCAACACCAGACAACTACATCGATCAGGCTAAATTCCTTGAGAGCCTGGATCAATGGGTGAAATCATCTGTTTTTCAGAAAATCTATAGGAACTATGTTCGCCAGGAGCAACAACTGGCGTATTCTCTTCTCGAGTACATCAAAGACTTGAACAAGATTTACTCCAAACTGATGGTTATTCGACTCGACCTCTCCTACGGCGAAATCTATACCACTGACTGGGAACCAGAGCTCAGAGTATTGAATGATTGGGATTTATTCCATGCTTATACAGTCAACAACTTCAAGGATAGCTTTATTGGCTACGCAGCCAAGTTTGAGTACAGGGCTGACAAGGGCATCCACATTCACACGCTTCTGTTCTTTGATGGCTCTGCTGTTCGCCAAGATGTGACGATAGCCAAGCATTTGGGTGAACACTGGAAGAACACTATTACCCAGGGGCGGGAATCTACTTCAATGCGAACACACTGGAGTACAAAGTGCGTATGAAGTACTGCGCGGTGGGTGTTTTCAAGAGGAATGATCCGGATTTCCTGGTAGGTGCCAAGGAGATAGCCAAGTATTTCGCGAAGAAGGATCCCATCGTGCGCCTAGCGGTGCCTGGATTGACGCAGACATTGCGCAGATCGTCGCTCACACTCCCACAGAAAGCAATGCTGGAGAAGCGGCTTACCAGCGAGAAACGGGACACCATGACGCCGTCTGGGTAGACACTATCCGTTCTACAGAGACTTGGGCTCGATCAATGCCGGCTCTGCAGCGGTTACCGACGTTCGGATGTACTCTTGGTCGGCCGTTGTCGGCCAAAATCAGTCCTTCATAGATGCCGCTCAGTTTGGCCACAACCAGACATTCGCCGCAGCCTCTTAATGGAGCCGCAATGGAATACATCGACGTTCTCTGGAAGCATCAAGTTGAGCATGACCCTGTCCGCCTGCTGTCGGAGCTCGATGCGAGCCGCATCGAACGCCGCAAGCTGGAGTTCTTCAAGGACGGGATCGTCGATGCTGCGGATGGCAACGTTGAAACTGAGCGCACGCGGCTGAGCGTGGAGGCGGTCCCATCTCTCGGTGACATCAATCGAGACCCGCAGTTCGAGGGCTCAACCATCACGCGCGAAGCGTTCGAGGCCCAGTGGCTGCAGCACGCCGCCGACAAGCAGTTACTGAAGGCACAATCCGGCCAATAGCGGACGCTGGTCGAGCATAGGACGTACATCGCTAACAGGCAAAGGGAAACATGGCCTTTTACATTCGCATTGAGAAGCTGACGGATACCGTGTGCGACGCTACGTTCCGGTTCTTTGATACTGCGTACCCTGATGAGGTAGGCGAACTGCGGCTCAACAAGGAAACCGATGAGGTCGAGATGACGAAGCAGTCACGACAAGCATTTTTCCTTCGGGCATCGCGCAAGGTCTCAGTCGCTCACAAGCTTGGAGAGCTTCCTCTCCTGCTTGAGTGGGCGTCATGAAATCGGCAGTCGGCCAGGTGCTGACAGTCGCGAACCTTGTTAGTCGACTGCTTCAGGCTGGGAGCCGCCGGTCGAGTCAAACAAAACGATCGGAAGCTATCCGATTAATTCTGTCATTGTGTCTGACTCAAGCAGGTCTTCCTGAGAGTTATCACACAGCCTCCAGCGTTTGCGGCCGTTGGTCGTCAGCAGGTGAAACGCCACAAACAGACACAGAGTGCTCGTTGACCGCTTCAGCCGGCATCTGCATGAAATTCCACGATGGCTTCTCACGCCGGGAGTGCGACCTCCCTGGCGACCGTTTACAGTGGTATTTTGCTATGGTTGATGGTGCAATTTTGTCGCATAATGTCATCATTTTGATGATATTAATTACGTAAAATGAACAGACTTAAAGCCAAACAACGTCCTTCGGTCGTCCGTCTCGGATGAGAATCCGTCGGTGAATCAACCCCAACGCGTCGAGAGCTTGAGTTACGCCACACGTGAGCGACTGGCCTACATCGACTTCAGGCTCTACTTTTCGGTGAGATTGGCCGTCCTGATCTCATCAAACGCTTCGGCATGGCTTCGGCAGGGGCTACGCGCGACTTGGCGCTGTACCGGGAAATCGCGTCACAGAACATCGAATTCGATGGCAGCAACAAGATCTACCGGATCGGCAAGACTTTCTCCCCGATCTTCGAGCACGCGACGCAGCGTGTTTTGTCGGCGCTCGCTCTTGGGTTCGGTGATGGCGTGAATGTCGACTCGCAGCCCCTGCTGCCCTGTGAGTCCCTGCGCCTTGTCAGCCCTCGGATGGACGTACTGGCGCCGATATGCCGTGCCATCCAAGCCAAGCACCCAGTGGCGATTCGCTACCACTCGATGAGCAATGGCGAGTCCGAGCGAGTCATCGTGCCGTTTGCGCTGGTGGACACCGGTCTGCGCTGGCACGTCCGTGCCTTTGACCGCGAGTCCGGCGAATTCCGCGACTTCGTTGTCACCCGCATCGAGACGCCGACTTTGCTTGATGAAGAACCGCAGGCCAACGAACGGCCGTACAACGATATCCAGTGGACGCGCATCGTTGAACTGGACTTCGTGCCGCACCCGCGCGCTGAACGCCCCGAGATCATCAGGATGGACTACGGGATAACCGACGGATCGATCCGGATGCGCGTTCGCGCCGCCGTAGCAGGCTACATGCTGCTGCGCTGGAGCGTGGACTGCTCGCCCGACCACCGCCTCAAGAAGAACAGTACCGCCTATGGCTTAGCGATCCGCTTGCGCTTTACGGCGTCGAGAACGCCAAGCTGGCTCCCGGCTACCAAGCGCCGACCAGCCCCAAGAAACGATAGGAAAGAACGAACACGATGGCCAAGACCCTTGAAGCGCATGACAAGCTGATCCGCGAGATTTTCGAAGGCAGCTACCAGTTCGAGATCCCGGACTACCAGCGCCCCTACGCGTGGACGACTGAGCAGGCGGGTGAGTTGTTCGACGATTTGATCTCGGCGATGCAGGACGCTCGCGTCTCCGGTGCGGCCAGCCAATACTTCCTCGGCAGCATCGTCCTGATCAAAACGACCGAGAACCGAAATCATCCGTCGTCGATGGCCAGCAACGCCTCTCCACGCTGACGATGCTGTTCGCCGTGCTGCGCGAGGCCATGCCGCACGCCGCCGACGACATCACCGATTTCCTCTACAAGAAAGGCAAGTTCAGCCTCGGCGAGAAAAACGAATACCGCCTGACCGCCCGCGAGGAAGATGCCAACTTCTTCCGCACCAACATTCAGGAGCCGGGTGGCATTGCGCAGCTGGTCGCCAGCACCGACAAGCTGGAAGATAGCCGTCTGCGTTACCGCGAAAACGCCACGCTGCTGCTGGGCAAGGCCAAGGCGCTATCGCCTGCCGACCTGATCGCGCTGTGGCAGTTCCTCGCCAACGACTGCTCGCTGGTCGTCATCTCCACGCCTGATCTCGAAGCCGCGTACCGCATCTTTTCCGTGCTCAACAACCGGGGACTCGACCTCGCGCCCATCGACATCATCAAGGCACAAGTGCTGGGTCTGATCCGCACGACGGCGGGCGATTTCAAAAGCCGTGCCTACGCCAAGGTGGAGCCGGATTGAAAACGCACTTGGCCGCGATGCCTTTGGCGATCTGTTCGGTCACATCCGCACCATCTACGCCAAGCAGAAGCAGCGGGCCACGTTGGTCAAGGAATTCCAGGAGCACGTCACCGAGTACAAGGCCCCATCGACCTGATCGACAAGGTCATCAAGCCCTACGCCGAAGTGTGGGACTTCATGCGCGACGCCGACTTCGAGGCCACCGAGCACGCCGAGACGATCAACGAGCACCTGTCTTGGCTCAACCGCGTGGACTTCAAAGACTGGGTGCCCCGGCACTGGTCTATTTCAAGCGCTTCCGGCAAAAGCCCGCTACTCGCGGAATTTTTCGAATCACTGGAACGGCTCACCTATTTCCTGCTGGTCACCAGGTAGGCATCAACGAGCGCATTGAAACCTACGCTGCGTTGGCCAAGGAAATCGAACTGGAGACCTTCAAGGGCGAGCTGGCCGAGCTCACAACGCTGGCTCTGACTGACGCGCAAAAGGGCAAGTTCGTCGCAGCACTCGATGGCGACGTTTACGACGATTTGCCCAAGGCACGGATGGCGCTGGTCTTACGTCTTGAATCATTGGTGCGAGCCCCGGAGTGCAACTGCAGAGCGCCGTGTCGTTGGAGCACGTGCTACCGCAGACACCGCCGGATGGCTCGGACTGGCTCCAGTGGTTCCCCGATGAGGACAAGCGCGAAGCGTGGACACACCGCC
Organism: Aegilops longissima; assembly: GCA_021605205.1. Taxonomy (NCBI): domain Eukaryota; kingdom Viridiplantae; phylum Streptophyta; class Magnoliopsida; order Poales; family Poaceae; genus Aegilops; species Aegilops longissima. The sequence continues at coordinate 68,282 of JAHIAM010002369.1, read as the reverse complement.
TGGCCAACTTGGTTCCGCTTGACCGTAACAAGAACTCGTCAGCCAGCAACTACGACTTCGCCAAGAAGAAGAACGTGTACTTCAAAGGGCAAAGGCACCGCATCACCTTTCGTCCTAACGCAGGAAGTCCGCTCGGAAGACAAATGGACACCGGCGATGCTGATTGATCGGCAAGAGCGCCTCGTCGGCTTGCTCAAGAAACACTGGGCACTTGAAGTGCCGCCAAGCGGAACAGTCAGCAAAGCGCCTGACACCACAACAGCTATGCAAGGGCAGGCGTCATGAAACCCGTAAAACAACAAGACCAAAGCAACCTGAAGTGGGTCGCCGACTTCATCTGGAACATTGCCGACGACCGCCTGCGCGACGTGTACGTGCGCGGCAAGTACCGCGACGTGATCCTCCCTTCACCGTTCTGCGGCGGCTCGATGCCGTGCTGGAATCCACCAAGCAGGCGGTGCTGGAGCGCAAGAGGTTTCTCGACACGCACAAGGTGGCCGAACAGGACGGCGCACTGCGGATGGCGGCAGGCCAAGCGTTCTACAACACCTCCGACTTCACGCTCGACAAGCTCAAGGCCAGCAGCGCGGGCCAGCGTCTGCGCGACGACTTTATCGACTACCTCGACGGCTTCTCACCCAACGTCCAGGAAATCCTGACCAAGTTCAAATTCCGCGACCAGATCCAAACGCTGGTCGATGCGCACGTTCTCGGCTACCTCATCGAGGACTTCCCTTGACCCTGAGGTCAACATCTCTCGCTGCCGGTCAAGGATGCGGATGGCCGAATCAAGCTGCCCGCACTCGACAACCACGGCATGGGCACGGTGTTCGAGGAGCTGATCCGCCGCTTCAACGAAGAAAACAACGAAGAAGCTGGCGAACACTTCACCCCGCGCGACGTGGTCAACCTCATGGCCAAGCTGCTGTTTCTGCCGGTGGCCGACCAAATCCAGTCGGGCACCTACCTGCTGTACGACGGCAGTTGCGGTACCGGAGGCATGCTCACCGTGGCGGACGAGGCGCTCCAGGAACTGGCCGCAAGCCACGACAAGGAAGTCTCGATTCACCTGTTCGGGCAAGAGATCAACCCGAGACTTACGCCATCTGCAAGGCCGACCTGCTGCTCAAGGGCGAAGGCGACGAGGCCGAGAACATCGTCGGCGGCGCGGATAAGTCCACGCTGTCGGCAGATCAGTTCCGGTCGCGCGAGTTCGACTTCATGATCTCCAACCCGCCGTACGGCAAGAGTTGGAAGACCGACCTTGACCGGATGGGCGGCAAGAAGGAGTTCAGCGACCCGCGCTTCATCGTCAACCACGGCGGCGATGCCGAGTTCAAGCTCATCACCCGTTCCAGCGACGGGCAGCTGATGTTCTTGGTGAACAAGCTGCAGAAGATGAAGCACAACACGCCGCTGGGCAGTCGCATCGCGCTGGTGCATAACGGCTCGGCGTTGTTCACCGGCGATGCAGGCCAGGGCGAGAGCAACATCCGCCGCTGGGTGCTGGAGAACGACTGGCTCGAAGCCATCATCGCCCTGCCTCTCAACATCTTCTACAACACCGGCATCGCCACCTACATCTGGGTTCTTGCCAACAAGAAGGCCGCGCATCGCAAGGGCAAGGTGCAACTGATCGACGCCAGCCAGTGGTTCCAGCCGATGCGGCGCAACCTCGGCAAGAAGAACTGCGAGCTGGCGGAAGCGGACATTGACCGCATCCTCAAGCACTACCTCGACCAGCCGCCCGCCGATGCGGACGCAGCGAAGGCAGTGCCCGAATGCAAGTGGTTCGACAACGCCGACTTCGGCTACTGGAAGATCACGGTTGAACGCCCGCTGCGACTGAAAAGCCAGCTCAAGCGCAGCGCCATCGAAAGCCTGCGCTTTGCCACCGGTGACGAGGCGCTGCGCAGCGGATGTACGCCAAGCACGGCGACAAGCTATACACGGAATTCGCCAAGCTCAAGCCCGAAATCGAAGCGTGGCTGAAAGGTGACGATGGCGACGACGATGCCGACGACGAGTCGGACGACGAAGACGCCAAAACCACCAAGAAGGCCGTGCCGGAGAAGCGGCGCAAAAGCTGCTCGACCCGGCGACATGGCTGCGCGACAAGATGCTGCTGGAAACGGCCAAGCTGGCGCAACAGGAACTGGGCGACGGCGTGTTCGATGACCACAACGAGTTCCGCAGCCGCTTCTGACGCCACGATGAAGGCGCACGGCAAGAAGCTGGCCGCGCCCGAGAAGAAGGCCATCTACAAGGCGGTGAGCTGGCGCGACGAGTCGGCACCGCCGGTCATTGCCAAGCGCAGCAAGCTCAAAGCGGGCGAGCATTTCGAGGCCGGCTACGACGGGGCGTACCTGGAGACCGTGGGCAAGATCGCTTCATGGTCGAGTACGAGGCCGACACCGACCTGCGCGACACCGAGCAGGTGCCGCTCAAGGAAGCCGGTGGCATCGAGGCCTTCTTCGTGCGCGAGGTGCTGCCCCACGCGCCGGATGCCTGGATCGCGGTGGACGCTACCAAGATCGGCTACGAGATCTCGTTCGCGCGCTACTTCTACAAGCCGACCCGCTGCGCACGCTGGAGCAGATTCGCGCGGACATTCTCAAGCTTGAGGAGCAGACAGATGGTTTGCTGCACAAATCGTGGGGCGGCGTGATGGCTTTGCAGGCAACGTATCCCGCCTATCAGGAGTCCGGTCTCCCTTGGGCTCCCAGGGTGCCGCAGGGCTGGAATGTGCTGCGCAACGGTCGCCTGTTCGCTCATCGGGTTCAGACCGGCTTCCCCGACCTGCCCATTCTGGAGGTGTCCCTGCGCACGGGCGTGCGTGTACGTGACATGGAGAACCTTAAGCGCAAGCAGGTGATGAGCCAGAAGGAAAAGTACAAGCGCGCAGCCAAGGGGACATTGCATACAACATGATGCGGATGTGGCAAGGCGCACTCGGCCCCGCACCGGTCGACGGATTGGTTAGCCCGGCCTACGTGGTCGTCAAGCCGTTCGAGGAGGCCAACAGCACCTACTACAGCTACTTGTTCCGCACCGACGCCTACATGCGCGAAGTGAACAAGTTCTCACGCGGCATCGTGGCCGACCGCAACCGGCTCTATTGGGACGAGTTCAAACAGATGCCGTCTTTGGTGCCGCCGCGCCCCGAGCAAGACCAGATCGTCGCCTACCTGCAGGCGCAGGATGTCCATATTGCCCGCCTCATCAAAGCCAAGCGCGACCTCATCGGCCTGCTCACCGAGCAGAAGTTGCGCATCATCGATCACGCCGTCACGCGCGGGTTGAATGCCTCGGTCGCCTTGAAGCCTTCCGGTATCGATTGGCTGGGGATGTGCCAGGGCATTGGGATATTGCTCTGCTCAAGCACGTTGCCGATGTGCGCTTCAGTGGTGTGGACAAGCACTCGCATGATCACGAAATTCCAGTTCGCTTGTGCAACTACACAGACGTCTACAAAACGACAAGATCACCGACGGCATGGACTTGATGCGTGCCACTGCGACGGCAGGGAAATCGCCCGGCTCACGCTGAAAGCGGGGACGTGATCATCACCAAGGATTCCGAAACACCAGACGACATTGCTGTGCCAGCGTGGCTTCCAGAAGGGCTTCCTGGTGTGGTCTGCGCCTACCACCTTGGATTGCTACGCCCAGACCCCGGTCGCATCAAGGGTGAGTTCCTGTTTCGCGCCATCGGGTCTGCCCGTATCGCTGAGCAGTTTCACGTGCTGGCAACCGGCGTCACGCGCTTCGCACTCGGCAAGCATGACGTGAAAACGCTGTCATTGCACTGCCACCAGTCGAAGAACAAAGGCCATCTGCAAGTGGATCGATGACGAGTGCAAGCCACTCGAAGAAGCCATCCTGCGTGCCGAAGAAGAAATCAAACTGATCCGCGAATACCGCGACCGGCAGATTGCCGATGTCGTCACCGGCCAGCTGGACGTGCGCGGCTGGGTGCCGGTCCGGACGATGTGGTGGCCGAGGAGGATATCGCGGCATTGAGCGGCGACGAAGAAATCGATACCGATGGGGAGGAAGACGATGGCGACGACTGACACCAGCGAAAGGGCTTGGAAGCCCTGATCGTCCGCGACCTGTGCACCAGCGGCGGCTACGTGCAGGGCCAGCCCACCGACTACAACCGCGACGTGGCGGTGGACGTGATGCAGTTGCTGGCGTTTCTGCAGGCCACGCAGCCCACGGTCGTCACCACGTTGGAACTGGCCGCTGAGGGCATCAAGCGCACGCAGTTCCTGCACCGCATCCAGGGCGAGATCGCCAAGCGCGGTGTGGTGGACGTGCTGCGCAAGGGCGTCAGCCACGGCCCTGCACACGTTGATCTGTACAAGCTGCTGCCGACGCCGGGCAACGTCAGCGCTGCCGAGAACTTCGGCAAGAACATCTTCAGCGTCACCCGCCAGCTGCGCTACAGCAATGACGAGTCGCAGCGTTCGTTGGACATGGCCATCTTCATCAACGGCCTGCCGGTGCTGACCTTCGAGTTGAAGAACTCGCTGACCAAGCAGACGGTGGCCGATGCCATCACCCAGTACCAGACCGACCGCAACCCGGCTGAGTTGCTGTTCCAGATGGGGCGCTGCGTGGCGCACATGGCGGTGGACGATGCCGAAGTGCGGTTTGCCCGCATCTCACCGGCAAGACCTCGTGGTTTTGCCATTCAACCAGGGCTGGAACAGCGGCGCGGGCAACCCGCCCAACCCGCACGGTTTGAAGACCGACTACTTGTGGAAGCAGGTACTGCAGAAGGACTCACTGGCCAACATCATCGAAAACTTCACGCAGGTGGTGGAAGAAGAGGACGAAAAGGGCAAGAAGCGGCGCAAACAGGTATTCCGCGCTTTCACCAGCTGCGCACAGTCCGCGCATTGCTGCGCCGCTCCCGCGAGGACGGGGTCGGCAAGCGCTACCTGATTCAGCATTCGGCGGGCAGCGGCAAGAGCAACACCATCGCGTGGCTGGCCCATCAGTTGGTCGAGCTCAAGACCGCAGCCGACGCGATGCTGGCCCAGTTCGACTCGGTCATCGTCATCACCGACCGGCGCGCGCTGGACACACAGATCGCCCGCACCATCAAGAGCTACGACCACGTGGCGTCGATCTTCGGCCACTCGGAGGATGCCGCCGAGCTGCGCACCTTCCTGCGCAAGGGCAAGAAGATCATTGTGACAACGGTGCAGAAGTTCCCGTTCATCCTCGATGAGTTGGGCGATCTCGGTGGCGAAGTTCGCACTGCTGATCGACGAGGCGCATTCCAGTCAGGGCGGCAAGACCACCGCCAAGATGCACATGGCCCTGTCAGGCGCGGCGGGTGACGATGAGGATGACGACGAATCCGTCGAGACGCCGTCAACAAGCTGATCGAGTCGCGCAAGATGCTGCCGAACGCCAGCTACTTCGCATTCACCGCCACACCGAAGAATCGTACGCTGGAGTTGTTCGGTGTGCGCTATATGGAGGGTGGTGAAGCGCGCTACCGCTCGCCGGAGGAGCTGACTTACACCAACAAGCAGGCGATCCAGGAGGGCTTCATCCTCGACGTGATCGCGAACTACACGTCGGTGGACAGTTTTACCACGTTGCCAAGACGGTAGAGGACGACCCAGACTTCGATAAGGTCAAGGCGCTGAAGAAGATTCGTCACTACGTCGAATCCACGACAAGGCCATCCGCAAGAAGGCCGAAATCATGGTCGATCACTTCAACGCGCAGGTGGCAGCCAAGCACAAGATCGGCGGCAAGGCGCGGGCCATGATCGTCTGCAATGGCATCGCGCGGGCCATCGACTACTGGCGCGAGGTGTCGGACTACCTCGTCACGATCAAGAGCCCGTTCAAGGCCATCGTGGCGTACTCGGGCGACTTCGAAATCGGCGGCGTCAGGAGGACCGAATCCGACCTCAACGAATTCCCGAGCAAGGACATCCCGTCCAAGCTCAAGCAAGACCCGTATCGCTTCCTGATCGTCGCCAACAAGTTCGTCACCGGCTTTGACGAGCCGCTGCTCCACACGATGTACGTGGACAAGCCGTTGGCAGGCGTGCTGGCGGTACAAACTTTGTCACGGCTGAACCGGGCTCACCCGCAGAAGCGTGACACCTTCGTGCTGGATTTCGCCGACAACGCCGAAGCAGTGAAGCTGGCCTTCCAGGACTACTACCGCGCCACGATCCAGACCGGTGAAACTGACCCAAACAAGCTGCACGACCTGAAGAACGACCTCGATGCCAAGCAGGTGTACAGCTGGCAGCAGGTCGAGGACTTGGTGGCGCTCTACGTCACCGGCGCAGACCGGGAAAAGCTCGATCCCATTCTCGACACCTGTGTTGCCGAGTACATCAACACCCTGGACGAAGACGGCCAGGTCGAGTTCAAGGGCAAGGCCAAGGCTTTCGTGCGCAGCTATGGTTTTCTTGCGGCGATCTTGACCTACGGCCACCCGGCCTGGGAAAAGCTGGCGATCTTCCTGAACTTTTGATCCCCAAACTCCCTGCTCCGAAGGAGGAGGACCTCTCAAGGGTGTGCTGGAAGCCATCGACATGGACAGCTATCGGGTAGAAGCGCAGGCGTCACTGAAGATGTCGATGGACGATGGCGACGCCTTCATCGAACCGCCCGCCCGGCGGCGGCGGTGGTGGCGGTACGCCGGAAATTGACAAGTTGTCGAACATCATCAGAGCCTTCAACGACATGTTCGGCAACATCGAGTGGAAGGACGGCGACAAGATTCGCAAGGTCATCACCGAGGAGATTCCGGCCCGTGTGGCTAAGGACAAGGCCTACCAAAACGCGCAGGCCAACTCCGACAAGCAGAACGCCAAGCTGGAGCACGACAAGGCGCTCAATCGCGTGGTGCTGGAGCTGATCTCCGACCACACGGAGCTGTTCAAGCAGTTCAGTGACAACCCGAGTTTCAAACGCTGGCTGACGGATATGGTCTTCGACTCGACCTACCACCCGGGAGCAGTGCCGCCAAAGGCCCCTCCACAAACCGGCGCATCAGCGTGAGGAGGGCCCAATGGGAGAGGTCGCAATGACATCCACAGACGACCAGGGCAAGACTTCCGCGCTTCGCAGAGAGGCGGAGCGACTGGAAGAAGACACCCTCTATTCGAGCAAGGGACATTTCAACGCCGAAGACACATGGGTGCGGCGCAACTACTGGTTGGGTGTTCCGGCAACGGTGCTCGGAGCCGTCGCAGGCGCGACGCTGATCAAGAGCCAACCTGAATGGGCCACAGCGTTCACCCTTCTCGCATCGTTGCTCACTGGGTTGATGACCTTTCTCAAGCATAACGAGCGCGCAACATTGCACCGGGCTGCCGCTGGCCAGTTCCTTGCCCTTCGGAACGAGGCACGGTTTTTCCGGGAGATCGAACTGCTTCAGTCAGATCGACTAAACGAGCTTCCGGAACGACTGAAGGCGCTTTCGGCAGCGCGCAATGAGTTGAACTTGAAGAGCCCAAGTATTCCGCGTCGAGCGTTTGTTGCTGCGCGAAAGGAATCGAAGAAGGCGAAGCCACCCACAAAGTGGACAAGGAGGAATGACAGGATGTCTGTATTGAGTTTTCTGACGAACACGGCCAGCAGTGCTGTGCTTCCTGCAACCGAGCAGTCATCCATTACGACCTCGATCACAACGCTTCAATCCAGGATGGGGCTGCACTTCGACAGCAGTGCAATCGCGCAGCATTTCCGATTTGGATCGTCGACGCGGGGCACGATTCTGCCTCGCTCGATGGATGAGCAGTCCGACATTGACTACATGGTGGTCTTCAGCGACGGTAGCGCCACCCCGCAGACCTACCTGAATCGATTGAAATCCTTCGTCGAAAAGCGGTATGGCTCATCGGAAATCTACCAGTCCAACCCGACCATCGTTCTCGAACTGAACCACATCAAGTTCGACTTGGTGCCCGCGACGAAAACGTGGCTTGGAGAGCTTCAGATTCCCAACGCGGCGGGTGGCTGGATGACCACAAATCCGAACGATTTCAACGCGACCCTTGATGCAAAAAACAAGGAACACAAATCGCTGATCAAGCCCACCGTACGTCTGTTCAAGTACTGGAATGCAACCGCTGGATTCCCGTTTCAATCCTACGAGATGGAGAAATGGGTTTGCGGCCTGAGCTTTTGGTTCCTGGCAAATCAGAATGACTACTTCCTTGCGGTCATCGAAAGCCTCAATACCAGCACGTCGTATTCACAGCGGGCGAATAACGAGATCACGCGTGCAAAGAATATCGTGGCTAATGTCAGACGGTACGAGAAGGATGAAATGCCGGTAACGGCTGAGAACGAGATCAAGAAGTTGTTCAGGCTCTGAGGGGAATTTCTATGGCATTAAATCTGGCGAAGGCCGTACTTGGTTACTTGAAGGAACGGCCTGATGAGAAGCTGACTGCGCGGCAGATTGCCGAATGGATCTTCGTCACGTTCCCTGATGAATGCCAAGCGAAGAAGCAGAGCAGCCAGTTCGTGAGTACGGACGCTGAGCTAGTGCAGCAGCTGGTTGCGGAAATCAGCTCGCAGCGCCCGCGTTTGCAGAAACGGCACCCAGAGTTGAAGACCACCGAGGGTCGGCCACGCAAGTACTACTACTCGGAGAAGTCTGACGTCGCCGAAGTTGCGGCTGCTGAGGGCGTGATTGCCGCTCCTATGACAGTCAGCAGCGATGCCAAGCTCGGGAACACGCGATGTACCCGCTGCTCTCGCTGTATCTGTGGGAAGAGTTCGGGTCTATTCGAAGCGCATTGACGAGAAGCGCTCATCGAACAAGCGAGGGCCGAACGGCAACCGCTGGCTGTACCCGGACGTGGTCGGAATGAAGGACTTGGGCGCTGAGTGGCACCAGGAGGTGAGAGACTGCGTGAATCAGTATTCCGACAAGCGCACAAGCTGTGGTCGTTCGAGGCCGTTGCTGATCAACCGGTCGAACGTGCGTGAATGTTTTTCCAGGCGGTTTCCAACTCGTCGTGGGCCAATTTTGGATATCTGGTCGCAGCAGAAATCGAAGGCCAGGACACGCTCAAGGAGCTGCGAATGCTGTTCGCCGCCCACGGCATCGGCCTGATCAAACTGGATGCCGACAACCCGGCAGAAAGCCAAGTCTTGATTCCAGCTCGTGAACGGGACGAGATTGATTGGGATATGGCCAACCGGCTGGCAACCGAAAACCGGGATTTTCTGGACTACGTGAAACTGGTCAAGCAGTTCTACCAGACTGGCGAGGCGCGCCCGGCGGACTGGGACGTTCCGGAACTGGACGATTGACCACACGCTGACTGTGTCTGGTCTTGACATTCAGAAAGCCACACGGCGACGGCTGCCGCAGTCCGCTATTGATCTCAGCAGTCGTTCGCGACAGGACCTGGATCGGCTGCTTGCAGCCTATAGCCAAGTTCGCAGAGCAACCTACTGCTTGCCACAACGATCGCAGAAGCGATCAACCACCCTGCATATGCGGGAGGCAAATTACCTTCCCAATGTCCCGGCAAAGAAGCCAGACCGATCCCGCGCATGTAGTCCAAGATCTTGCTCTCCGGCGCCTGTGCCGCCAGAGTGATCATCGACCCGGCTGGTTGTACTTCATCAGCGTCTGTTGCTGCCCATTGACATCCCCGCCTGGATCTCGCCATAGTTAAGAACTGCCCGCCCTTCGCCATTCACTATCCATTGAAAAATCTCCGCTGCGTCATTGTATACAGGGTGGCGTGCGAACGCCTCTTTCTTGAGAGTCTCAGGGTTGTTCTCTTTGAGCAATCACGATTGCTCCCTCTGATGAACTCAGCTCACGTTGGGCATCGCGCCGCCGCTCCCCAAAACTCGTTCAAGCTCCTGTATCTGGAACACACGAGAATTGATTTGATCTTTCTCCGTCGATCCTTGCTTCGGAAGCGCTTGGATCCTCTCGATCCCTCGTTGCAGACGCTCGAGATTTCTACGGGAATCTGGATAATCTTCTTCGATACTTTTTGCGACGCTGTCACGCGATCGCACTGCGCTGGTTACTGCAGTTTCTGCATCTTTGGTTGCACGCTCCAGATAGTCTTCTCTCCTGTCCTTAAGGAAGTCATTGCCATCGACGATGGTGCATTTGTACTGCACCACCGTGCGACCTTTGTCGTCCTTGAAACTATCCCAATGGGTACTTTTGCACAGTGGCCGCTTGCCCAGGGCCGTTGGCGACTGTCGTGGTGCGCGCACTGTCGATATAGCTGTCCTTGACGATGTCAACGGGACTTTTGCTGCAAGCAGAAAGAGCAATGGTGAGAAAGCCACAACGAGGGAGAGTTTTTTCATGGATTTTTAACTTATAGCGACCGCTACTGTGGTCTGTGAAGAAACGGAAAGTGAGCTGTAGATGTGTGGAGCGATGTGCCCACATCTCATTCACCTTCCCAAGCGCTGCGATAGGTGACTGTGGACCCTGGTGGAACTAGATGGGCCGGCGCAGGCGTGATGCGATAGGCACACCCATAGCCCTTGAAGTCCTGGTCCTCAGGTCCATGGACGGAAACCTCGTTCGCTTTGAGACCAGCAGCGTGTAGCCGTTTGTCGTACTCCATGTCGCACGGGCCCGCTGGCTGCGGGATCATGACCATGCCGGTGGGGGCGGTCGATGTTCCTGCCTGCGGCTCACTATTCGCAACCGCTTCTACCGTTGGACATTTGGGAAACTCCAGTTCATCCCCAAAGCTGAAGAACTCGGTTTAACAGTGCGCAGAGCCTGCGCCGCCGCGTCGCGGTACTTCTGGGACTGGCAGTTGAATCCCAGATCAGTCACCACCCAGGCTTCGATTCCTTCGCCACCATGGCGTCAGCCCACCGCCCTGCTGCCTCAATGATCGGATCCGTTGCCAGTTCTGCAGTGAGCATCACCTGCCTGAACTGCCATGCCCTGCTCCCTTGCGCTACCAGGTAGACACTGGGAACATAGGCATTGCCGCAGTCCCGAAGACAGTCCGCCAGGTACTGCCCTGAGCCCACAGCTTCATCCAGCGCCCCAAAGGTCAGTGCATTGAGTGGTTGGGGTTGTGACATTCCAGCAACCCGCCAACATTCACATTGCAGCTGGACGTGAGCGCTACCTGCATTGAGCGTATGACCTTGTCTTGTCCATCACTCCCCAGCACCAGTTGGCAGCCCTGAATCGTGTAGTGATGCCGGTGATCTTCGGACCGAATGGCTGGCCCCGCCCTTTGCTGCACGTAGGCCAGATTCATGCCGATGGCATCCCAGGAGATCAGTTGGGTGAGCAATTCCGGTGTGGCTGGCGCCTGTTCGGCTGATTCTTTGGAGCCAAAGAACGATTGGGCGCGATCCACCAAGGAGGAGACGCAATCTCGTGCACGGTCTGTGCACCCAACCGAGGCTACAGCTAGAACCAGCGCGCCGTATGTATTCAGTTTCATAGGAAGTCAGAGATGGATAGAGGTGGTCAATGAAGCCCGGCGAATCCAACGAACCGCGGAAGTTGGAAATCGGGGAGCATGGAGATCGAACCACTCGATCCGATACTCCTCAGCCCACTCGATCCAGCAGTCAGTCTTCAGCAATGACTCCGATCATTCCAAGCAGTACGAGGAGTGCCGCCACAAAGCCGACTGCTGCGCCGATATTGGTGCCGCCCTGCCGGGCAAGCTCGATACGCGCCTGCTCAGGAGTATGGGATGCCAGGATGTGGTTCACCCGCTGGTTGACATGCTGCTGGTACCAGGCATTGCCCTTCAGGCCAAAGCCAATGGCAATGCCGAGATTGATGCTGCTCGTTATCGAGCTAGGAACGCCTATGGCCAGTTCGACAATTAGTTCGGCAGCTATAACGCCAATAAAGATCCAGGAGTAGAGGTACATCTTGCGATATCCCATCCAGCCAAAGCCCACCAGAAAAGCTACCCAATTCCAGGACAGCGGGTGCTTGCGCTGCGCAGCCTCTGCCCATTTGCGCTCAAAGTAGTCATGGTTCTTGCCGACAAAGATCTGAATGGCCTCCTGGCGTGACAACACAGATGCCGTTGAAGCTCGCTCCCGCACTGCCGGTGCAGAGGTTGCAGCGGGCGCCTGAGGTGCGCGCGCAACAGCCACTGGAGAAACTGGTGGTGCATACCCACCCGTAGAAATGGAGGGCGATGAGGAGACCGGGACAGCAGGGCCGAGCTCACAGGCACCACATCAAAGTCCAGCGGCGCCTCCTGAGGATTGGCTGGATAATGCACTGGGCACCTGTGTTTTCAATGGCCTTTTGTACTTGTCAGCAACGTCTGCCGCCACGACCTTCTTGACCACACAAGATGGTTGAGACAACAAATGTCCGGCCTGCTCCGCCGTGCACTTGAACAGGGCAGCGAGCTTTAGCGCTACCTGGTGCGGATCAGCCGCAGGGTGCCTTCCACTTAGCACAATGTTGTATTTCTCTGGCATGGCGTGACGCGTCCTCTTGTCGTTATCGCGTTGGGTATCGTTGCAGGGTACAAGACCAGTAGTTTCTTGGCCGTCATACTTCTAAAGTGAAGCAAACTCATCAAATCAGAACGTACGAACGCCACAGTTTGAGCACGTAGTACATGCGTTCAGTGGTCGCTCAGTAGTGATTCAGCAGTCATGGGACAGCGAAGAAACGGACCATGGGGCGGGGGTGCAGGCAGGCGTAAATGCTGATCGCCTGACCAGATCCACGGTCTGATGCGGCATTCAACCCAAGTCAGAGCCGCAATGCTTGCACTTTCTGGCCTTGGCCAAGATGGGTTCTGCGCAATGGGGGCAGTCTTTGGTGGCCTGGACTAGGGTGTGGAGCCGCCTTGCTGCAGGGCTGTGCGATTCGAGCCCTAAAGATCATCTGGAACCAGAACTTCCAGAGCCTGATAAAGCCCCATACCAAGATGGGAAAAAATGATCAAGCCCAGGACGATGCCGCCCCTCCTCCACCAGCCATGGCAATGTTGGGCATCAACACCCAAGGCAACAGACGCTCCAAGCGCATGCGCGCACTCCTTTGGTATTTAGTACAGGAGATGCTGGGCTGATGCCAGATTTGGCTTTTTCCTGCATCCATATGTGAAGCAAACTCCGTAGATGTAAATGTAGCAGAAACGGATGCTTGAGGGTGTCTGCCAAACCCACGCCTCCCACTCATCTTCCTGATCCGGACAACCTGCGCGATGTGCTTGCTTACTGGGTGCGTCTCAAACGTGTCGAGAAAGGCTGGTCGCAGGAACGTCTGGCGCTGGAGTGCGAGTTAGACCGAACCTATGTGTCGGCTGTGGAGCGCTCGCGCTGGAATGTGTCGCTGGCAAATATTGAGCGCATCGCACAGGCACTGGATGTGAAGGCCTGGGTGCTGATCAAGCCACCCGAGAGCCACCGGTAGCAGCAGCCTGCCAATGTGTATTTCAGCAAAAAAGAAGTTTAAAGATGAACCTGGCCTTCGCCGGGTTCATGCTTTCTCCTCTTTCATTCAGCTACTGGCCTGCGTTTTGGCACAATTGTCACCACCTCCGTACAACGCCCTTGTAGTCGCAGGCCATCCACTGAGCCCAGAACACATGGACCGGCCTCCTCCCAGGACACCTGCGCCCCAAACCCGCTGGCCCAGGGCGCTGACAACGTCTGGCTCACGACCAAGGCGGCCCTGACCTGGGGTTTCGCGGGGAGCAATTACGTGTGCCCCGGAAGACCAACTCTGCAACTCCACGCCTACGACCCATGCCCAAGATGCTGCGCCTTCCCCACTATGAAGCGGTCTGCGGCGCAGCGCCAACTTCAGCAGTGCGCATCCGCCTCGCTCCATTACCGCAGCCAGGCCCGCCATGGAGGTCTTGTCCATCCCGATGAAGCGCCCGACCTCGCACTCTGGAAACAGCGCTTCCCATTCAGTAGCACTGTCTGAGCTGGTGGGAATCCGGGTGTGGTCTGGATCTTCTGGCATAGGTCGCTGCGCCATGGCTGCGGCGCATCTCGTCAAGCACCACCCCAGGCCATCGGGATCCGCGGCTTGGGCTCCACCCGCATCCAGGGGCAGCAGTTTCCAGCGTTTGCGCCCGGATGGCGTGGCGACTTGGTACTGCCACAGCCCATCAAAGCGGATACCGCGCATGTACTGATGCACGAGCCCCGCCCTGCTGCCCTAGTCATGGGATAGCTCCCGAACCAACGGGTAGTTCTGGCGCTTGTGTCCAGCAGGTCTGTCATGGCGAACGCCATGGCCCTGGGAGTCACCGGGTGGATAGAACTCCTGCACGATCTTCACGGCCTCCTTCCAGCTCTTCAAACAAGCCCAAGGCATAGCCCTCTGGCAGCCTGCTCCAGCCCCTCTTGGTCATAGCCACTGCGCTTGGCCTGCTCGGCGACCTGTGCTGCGTGGTTGATGGCGGCCTCCAGGGACAGTGGCTCGCGCACGCCCAGATCCACATAGTAAATCGGGGTGCGGCGGGACTGTGCAGGATTTACCGCGCAGGCGGATCTCCAGGGCAGATAGGCCAGCAGCCCTCGAGACGGCTTGCAGGTACTGCATACGCGCCAGGAGCGTGCGCAAGGTGTTGATGCCTGTGGTGCGCAGCACAAAGGTACTCAAGGCGTCCGCTGAATTGCCCGTATGTTCAATCCGCATATGGAAGCGGCCAAACGGTTTGCATCCGCTTTCCTGGGCCAATGGACACAGATCGGGGCCGGCACAGGGCAACTGTTTGATACCCGCTCTGTGACCCGTTTACAGCTTTGGCCGTCTCCCACACAGGGGCCGGGCGGTGGCCCGTTCAAACAAGGTGTAGTTGGCCCGCAGGTTCAGCGCCGGGTCGTTAAAGAGCAGACGTACGGGGATGCGGCGCAGCTTGGGGTTGGTGGTGGCGCGGTTACTGGTTTGCTGGGTGGGCGTTGCTCCAAGCCTGTACCCTGGTTCACCGTCGATCCGCGGTTGCCCATTGCTCGCTGTGAGAGCTTGTCTCTCAGGCTGGGTTGGGGGATGGCCTGAATTGCGGCAGTGCCTGTTCTTCAGGATGCTGCTGATGCGCTCCAATGAAGTGATCAGCAACTCCGGAGGGATCTCGTGCAACTCGGTGACCTCCACGCCAGTGCTCACCTGCGCCCGCTCAAGCTCTTCTGCGCGCAAGATGCCATCAAGCGGATGCAGCATCCAGCCATTGCGACTCTGTACCTGGGTGGTGATGGTGAATTCGTCGTCTTTCTCGGGCAAGCGCATGCCATTGCGCTCTACGACGCGGCCAATCGATATCCGGCCCACCACGGGCGGGGTCATCATCAGTCCTTTGATCGCGGGTTTCTCCATTCATAATGTAAAGACCCCGTCTGCCTGGTGTGGCGGACGGGGTCTATGCGTTGGGGATTAGTTGGTTGGTAAATTGCTTGCTTGGTTTTGCGCAGCGCTCAGTGCTCGGCATGGAGCAAAAAACGGCGCGAGCCTGGTTTGCGCCCAAGTAGGCTTGGGCGATCTCGGGTGTTCTTTCTGCAGCAAAGCTGCATGGAAGACCTGGCTGTCCTTGCTGCGCTTCCAGCTCACTGCTCCACCTGCAAACCGGGCAAAGCTGGCATTGCCCATGCGCTGCTGGATCTGATGTTTGAGCAGGGCCTTGGTTTCGCATTCCTGGAGATGGCAACGGATTTGCTGGAGCTGGGTGAAGGCACTGGAAGCCGCTTCGTCTTCAGACAAATCGATCTCTTCCCCGGTGTCTTGGGTATACAGGCACCGCAATGCGGTGGCAGCGCTTTCTGAGGCTTCGGCTGGCGGCTCCTGCTCTGTCTTGACCCATTCCCAGAATTGCGCCTCCAAGGCAATCAACTGGGTGATCATGGTCTCGTCACGCTCGATGCGATGAATCTGCAATTCCTGACCGCAGATCAGCACGGCCACATCGGCTGCTTGCTTGCCTGTCACTGCCAATTGGTGCATGACCTGCAGCTGGATGTATTCTGGAACGCCCTCCTTCCACAGTTTGGCGCCGTTGATGCCAGCCGTTTTGCATTCCAGAATCTGCACATCGGACGCACCACCACCTCCCGGTCGATACTGGCCAGCATCCAGGGGATCTGGGGATGGCCCAACACGGCATTGACACGGCGCACGCGGTTGCCGGTGCGCTTGGTGTAATGGGCCGCTACGATGGGTTCAAGCAAGGTGCCCCAGTACATGGGACTGGTTTCATCGTTGGGATCTGTGGCAGGCAAGAGAGCTCCTTGCCTGTTTTATGCATCCACAGCTCCAGCTGGGACTGGTAAGGATTGAGGCCCACGGCTGCGGCCGCATCGGAGCTGCCAATGCCTTGGCGGCGGACATCGAGCCAGGTTTCGCGCGCATGTCTTTGGTGGGAACCAGGCGCAAGGCGGGACGTTGGCGGGGTGGAAAAACTGCAGCATCTTGCGCTGCAGGTGTTGAAACAGTGACGGGCATGGTGCCTCCTGAAGAATCCATGCCTCCACAAAGTACAAAGCCCTCACCGCAATGACGAGGGCTTTGGCTGAGAGGTTGATGGTTGGGGTGGTTGGTGGTTGGTGGTTGGAGAAGCTGATGGTGGTGAGCACATGCTGTTGGAGCATCTCTCTCCTGTGGTTTGCATTCACGCGACCAATTGCAAGGCGTGTTCCAAGGCCCGTTGCTTGAGGGCAGCGCCTTGGCCGAACCAGGCACTGTCCAGGCGGTTGTCCTGGCTGCGGGCTTGTTTTCATGATCGACGAATTCAGTCACGGCACTGAGTAGGCCCCAAGCGGTGTCTTTGGCTGCCAATAGTTCTGCACCACGACCATGGCCTTCGAACAGGGTTTGGACCTTCTTGAGAGCACGTTCGTTGGCAAGGCCTGATGCACCTCTCCCTGCTGGTCTGTCTGGCAGATCACTTTGAGGAAGTAGTTCATGGCCTCGTGGGTCTTGACCTTACGCTCTGCCAGGGTCTTCATGCGGTACATGAAGCTGTCCCATTGGCCAACGGCAATACCCAACTGCCGTTTAACGCCCTGGGCGTTGAACAGAGTCGAATGCGGCACCTTAATGGATCCAGCACTGGCGCCCTGCAATGCCATGGCCAGGGTGTTGTTGCAGACCACCCGAACAGAAGTCGGAATCGCCATGGTGGCGAGGGTTCCGTCACACGAGGTGGCTAGCAGCAGATAGCTGTGCACTACGTCGTTGCCTTTGAGACAAGCAGATTTACCAGTGCGGGCCAATGCCCAAAGCGCCGGCCTGCCTTGAGCACGCCTGCGGTTTCCAGCTCAAAGCCTGCAACTTCGGACAGATCCCGGTAGAACTCCAGCACTTCCTGAGGCTGCACCACTTTGTAGCGCTGGCTGACCACGGACAGGGCTGCATGGGTGTCACTGCGGTAGAGCACCTTTGCTCGGGAACTCCAGGGCTTCGCCGTACAAGGCGTCGGCATCACCGGTTGCCATATAGCGCACGGGTGTTTCCTGGATCTTCCACTGCATGCCAGCGGCTTGCGCCCAAACATCAATGGATTGCTTCTGGGTAGCGCGCGGCCCAGTTGGTGCCACGGGGTTTGGCCGGTGTAGGCCATGGTTTCGACAAGATGGGACATAGTAAAATCTCCTTGAATCAAGCTTGAAAGGAATGGCCGCAGTTCAGACATTCGTGGTTGTCGAGATAGGTCTGGTCGATCTGCTCGCCAATACGGCCTCCGACTTCGTGGCCAACGGTACCGCCTAAAACGCCACCGATGATGGCTCCGAGCAAGGCGCCGAGAACACTGCCGACGGGGCCAGCAGCTAGACCGACGCTTGCGCCGGTAGTTGCACCTGCATGGCTCCTGCGATACCGGTGGCAGTTCCTGCAGCTGAGCCAACTCGCTGACCCACCTGTTTGGCGACACCCTTGGCACGAACATTCAGAGAATGGCAATGGGGACAATGGATAGACATAAATGCTCCTGACGTAAAAAGCGCCCCTGGCACGAAGCCAAGGGCGCTGGTTGAAGAGAGAAATCAATGCGGAACGAGTCGCTACGAAGCAAACAGCTCCCGCATCACGTCAGGGATATGACTGAAAATATTTGGGATCGTGGGAATGGCCGACGGCTACAGGCTGAGTGCAGCCGGTCACTTCAGATAAGGGACTGTCGGCTATCGAAGAAAGCTGACGATGGCCTGCCGCCGTCGTCAGCCATCTACAGGCCTGCAAGTGCTGTGCTTCGCATAAGATTGGTTAAACACAGGCGCTCATAGCAAAGAGGCATTAGGGGCAATTGGTCGGATGAATCAGGCCTCCGTTGACTGCGCGAATTTTGTCTCATCCACAAGGCCTAGCTGGCGCAACTCACCCAAGATGATGGGTCCTAGCGTAGTCTTGGTAGGGTCCAGGTCAGTCAGCAACTGCCTTGCACCGGCAGCGGTCAAGGTTTCGCCAGGTGGTGCAAGACCCTCAAGTGCTGCAGCTGCGATTCGCGAAAGTCCCAGTTCCACGTAGGCGGTCCCGCTTCAGTGGAAACCCGAGTTCAAGGGCGAGTGCGAACGGATAGACGTTCGGCACAAGGGCCTCGTTCCCCGTAACGCGCAACGCAAGGAGTAACACGTCTCGATAAGCCTTGCCTAG